>SJYC01033409.1:0-13181 GCA_006408675.1 Madoqua kirkii | reverse complement strand
CCCCCCCCCCTCTTTTCCTTTTTTAAAATTTTAATTTCTAAATTTTTAAGCCTATTGTTATTTTTTTTATTGTTTGATTTTCCTACTGTTCTTTTCCCCTTGCAGTTAATCTTTAATGTATATAAATCATCTTTAGCTTCCTCTATTTAATTTTACATATCTATTCTTTCTTTCCCCTCAATTTATTTGTTAGCTTTGTTTTCATTGCTTTATTCCCCAGTTGACACCTTATTTTCCAATTTGTGTTTTAGTTAATTTTGTTCTTAACTGGTAGACACAATTTTTGGTCCCCTTTGTTCTCTAGGTCAGTCTATTGTATTTACTTTTTATTTATTTTTTTTTTTTGGATTGTTTCAATTTTGCTTATGGGTGTATATGTATATGTGTACATTCAGTCACATATTTTATTACTGTTTTAAACCTCTGCCTCTCTGTTGGTCTTTTGCAGTTTTGTAGCATTTTCTTTTCTTTTCTCTCTCTCTCTCTCTGTTTTTCTTTCTTTTTTCTTCCTTCTTTTTTATAAGTTTAGTTTTAAAAAACTATTATATTTTTCTATATTTGTTTCTTTATTTGCCTTTGCCACTGTTTTTGCAACTAATTTTTAAAATATATACATCTTCTTCATCTACCTCTATTTAGCTTTTCATATATATTCTTTCTCTCTTCTCTTTATTTCCTTTCCTCTTAACATATATGTTAGTTTTGTTTTCATTGCTTTATTCCCTGCTTGGCACCTTGCTTTAGTTTTGTTTTCCAGTTTGTGCTTTAGTTAGTCTTGTTCTAACTGCTAAATATAATTTTTGATTTCGTCCATTTCCCAGGGCAATCTACTGTACTTTATTTTTGTTGGACTATTTTGACTTTGCTGATAGGTGTATATATATATGTGTGTATATTCCATTATTTTAATTATTATTTGCCTGATTTTGTAACTGTCATTTGTCTGGGATTCCTGTTTGGTTTCTGATTTTGGAGTATTCATTTTAATCTCACTTAGTGCCATAACAACTCCCTTGTAGAATCTTTCTTCCTGATAAGAGATCAAGCCCTGAGCTTTTGGAGTGGGAGCACTGACTCCAAGATCATAGACTGCCAAATAACAAACCCTGCTGCTGCTGCTGGTAAGTTGTTTCAGTCGTGTAAGACTCTGTGCAACCTCATAGATGGCAGCCCACCAGGCTCCCCTGTCCCTGGGATTCTTCAGGCAAGAACACTGGAGTGGGTTTCCATTTCTTTCTCCAATAACTAACCCTAGGGAGTATCAAATAATGAAAACACACAAAGGAAACCACTTGAATACAGGATCCAGCATCACCCAACAACCAGTAGCACCCTGTGCAGGATGCCTCAACTAAACAACAAACAACAGAAAAATACAAACCTAATCATCAGCAGACAGGATTGCTACCTCACTCAGCCTTGCTCATCAGGGGAAAAACAAACAAGCAAACAAAACTCAGCACAATCTCACTCTATACAAAGATTACACAAACCGCTGGACCAACATTAGGAAGGCAGAAACCAAAAGGAAGACAGAATTCAAAGACAGAAGGTTAGCACAATAAATCTTACCTCAAGAAACAAGAAAAATTGCAAATAAACAACCTAACTTTATATCTAAACAACTAGATAAAGAAGAATAAAGAAAACCTAAAGTTAGTAGAAAGAATGAACTCGTAATTATCAGAGCAGAAATAAATGAAATAGAGACAAAACAATCGCAAATATCAGTTCAGTTCAGTTCAGTTCAGTTCAGTCGCTCAGTCGTGTCCAACTCTGCAACCCCATGAGTCGTAGCACACCAAGCCTCCCTGTTGGTCACCAACTCCGGAAGTTTACTCAAACCCATGTCAATGGAGTCGTTGCTGCCATCCCGCCATCTCATCCTTTGTTATCCCCTTCTCCTCCTGACCCCAATCCCTCCGAGCATCAGGGTCTTTTCCAGTAAGTCAACTCTTCGCATGAGGTGGCCAAAGTATTTGAGTTTCAGATTCAGCATCATTCCTTCCAAAGAACACCCAGGACTGATCTCCTTTAAGATGGAATGTTTGGATCTCCTAGCAGTCCAAGGGACCCTCAAGAGTCTTCTTCAACACCACAGTTCAAAAGCATTGATTCTTCGGTGCTTAGCTTTCTTCACAGTCCAACTCGCACATCCATACATGACCACAGGAAAAACCATAGCCTTGAGTAGATGAAATTTTGTTGGCAAAATAATGTCTCTGCTTTTCAATATGCTATTTACATTGGTCATAACTTTCCTTCCAAGGAGTAAACGTCTTTTAATTTCATGGCTGCAATCACCATCTGCAGTGATTTTGGAGCCCCATAAAATAAAGGCTGACATTGTTCCCACTGTTTCCCCATTTATTTCCATTGAAGTGATGGGACCAGATACCATGATCTTCGTTTTCTGAATATTGAGCTTTAAGCCTACATTTTCACTCTCCTCTTTGACTTTCATCAACAGTCTCTTTAGTTCCTCTTCACTTTCTGCCATAAGGGTGGTGTCATCTGCATATCTGAGCTTATTGATATTTCTCCCAGCAACCTTGATTCCAGCTTGTGCTTCTTCCAGTCCAGCATTTCTCATGATGTACTCTGCATATAAGTTAAATAAGCAGGGCGACAATATACAGCCTTGATATACTCCTTTTCCTATTTGGAATCAGGCTGTTGTTCCATATCCAGTTCTAACTGTTGCTTCCTTATCTGCATATAGGTTTCTCAAGAGGCAGATCAGGTGGTCTGGTATTCCCATCTCTTTCAGAATTTTCCACAGTTTATTGTGATACACACAGTCAAAGGCTTTGGCATAGTCAATAAAAAAGTAGTAGATGTTCTTCTGGAACCTTCTTGCTTTTTCCATGATCTAGCAGATGTTGGCAATTTGTTCTCTGGTTTGTCTGCCATTTCTAAAACCAGCTTGAACATCTGGAAGTTCAAGATTCACATATTGCTGAAGCCTGGTTTGGAGGATTTTGAGGAGTACTTTACTAGCGTGTGAGGTGAATGCAATTGTGTGGTAGTTTGAGAATTTCTTGGCATTGCCTTTCTTTGGGATTGGAATGAAGACTGACCTTTTTCCAGTTCTGTATCCACTGTTGAGTTTTTCAAATTTGTTGGCATATTGAGTGCAGCACTTTCACAGCATCAATTGTCAGAATTTGAAATAGCTCCACTGGAATTTCATCACCTCCACTAGCTTTGTTTGTAGTGATGCTTTCTAAGGCCCATTTGACTTCACATTCCAGGATGTCTGGGTCTAGGTGAGTGATCACAACATCATGATTATCTGGGCCTTGAAGAACTTTTTTGCACAGTTCTTCTGTATATTCTTGCCACCTCTTCTTAATATTTTCTGCTTCTGTTAGGCCCATACCGTTTCTATCAAAGGATTGATAGACTGAATAAAGATTGAGTCCATCTTTGCATAAAATATTCCTTTGGTGTCCCTAATTTTTTTTGAAGATATCTCTAGTCTTTCCCATTGTTTTCCTCTATTTTTTTTTTTTTTTTTCTGCACTGCTCACTGAGGAAAGCTTTCTTATCTCTCCTTTTTATTCTTTGGAACTCTGCATTCAGATGGAAATATCTTTCCTTTTGTCCTTTGTTTTTTGCTTCTCTTCTTTTCACAGCTATTTGTAAGGCCTCCTGAGACAGCCATTTTACTTTTTTACATATCTTTTCCATGGGGATGATCTTGATCCTTGTCTCCTTTACAATGTCGTGAACCTATGTCCATAGTTCATCAGGCACTCTATCTATCAGATCTAGTTTCTTAAATCTATTTCTACTTCCACTGTATAATCATAAGAGATTTGACTTAGGTCATACCTGAATAGTCTAGTCATTTTCTCCATTTTCTTCTGTTTAAGTCTGAATTTGGCAATAAGGAGTTCATGATCTGAGCCACAGTCAACTCCCAACCTTTTTTTGTTGACTGTACAGAGCTTCTCCATCTTTGGCTGCAAAGAACATATCAATCTGATTTCATTGTTGACCATCTGGTGTTGTCCATGTGTAGACTCTTCTCTTGTGTTGTTGGAAGAAAGTGTTTGCTATGACCAATGTGTTCCCTTGGCAAAACTCTATTAGCCTTTGCCCTTCTTAATTCCATACTCCAAGGCCAAATTTGCCTGTTAATCCAGGTGTTCCTTGACTTCCTACTTTTGCATTCCAATCTCCTATAATGAAAAGGACATTTTTTTTTTTTTGGGGGGGGGTGTTAGTTCTAAAAAATCTTGTAGGTCTTCATAATACCATTCAACTTCAGCTTCTTCAGTGTTACTGGTTGGGGAATAGGCTTGGATTACCAGGATATTGAATGGTTTAGCTTGGAAATGAACAGAGATCATTCTCTCATTTTTCAGATTGCATCCAAGTAAAAAGCTGGTTCTTTGAAACAATAAATAAGACTGATAAACCTTCAGCCAATGTTATCAAGAAAAAAAGGAAAGGACTCAAATCAGTAAAGTTAGAAATGAAAAAGAAGTTACAAATGACTCCACAGAAATACCAAGAATCATGAGACTACTATGAACAACCCTATGTCAATAAAATGGACAACCTGGAAGAAATGGACAAATTCTTCAATATATACTTTCTCTGTAGACTGAATCTGAAGAAACAGAAAATATGAATGGGCCAATTACAAGCACTGAAACTGAAACTGTGGTTAAAAACATCCCGAACAACTAAAGTCCAGTACCTGATAACTTCAGAGGTGAATTTTATCAAGTATTTAGAGAAGAGTTAACACCTGTCCACCTGAAACTGTTCCACAGAGGAGGAAAATCTTCCAAACTCATTTTATGAATCCACCATCACAAAACCAGACTAAGATATCACAAAAAAAGAAAATTATAAGCCATTAACAGTGATGAACATATATGTAAAATCCTTAACAAAATACTAGTATTCTGTATCCAACAATACATTAAAAAGATCATAACCATGATCAAGTGGAATTTGTCCTAGGGAATGTAAAGATTTTTCAACATCTGAAAATCAGTCAATGTGGTATAGTATATCAACAAAGTAAAGAATAAAAACCATATGATAATCTTAATAGATTCAGAAAAAGCTTTTGACAAAGTTCAGCACCCATTTGTGACAAAAACTCTCCAGAAAGTGGGCACAGATGGTACATACCTCAGCATAATAAAGGGCATTTATGACGAACATACAGCTAGTATTATACTTAATGGTTAGAAGCTGAAAACATTCCCTCTAAAATCAGGAACAAAGCAAGGATGCCCAACCTCACCACTTTTATTCAACATACTTTTGAAAGTCCTAGGTACAAAAATCAGAGAAGAAAGAGAAGTAAAAAGAATCTAAATTGGAAAAGAATTTATACTGTCACTGTTTGTGGATGACATAATCCTATACATAGAAGAGCCTAAAGATGCTACCAGAAAACTACTAGAACTTATCAATGAATCTGGTAAAGTTGAAGGTTACAAAATTAATACATGGAAGAAATATGTTGCAATTCTATACACTAAAAATGAAAGAGCAGAAAGAGAAATTCAAGAAGCAATTCCATTTATCACTGCATCAAAAAGAATAAAATACTTAAGAATAAACCTGGCATCTGGTCCCATGACTTCATGGCAGTTTGATAGTAAAATAGTGGAAATAGTGTCCAACTTTTTTTTTTTTGGGGGGGAGGCTCCAAAATCACTGCAGATGGTGATTGCAGCCATGAAATTAAAAGACACATACTCCTTGGAAGGAAAGTTATGACCAACCTAGATAGCAGTTTGAAAAGCAGAGACATTACTTTGCCAACAAACGTCCATCTAGTTAAGGCTATGATTTTTTCACTGGTCATGTATGGATGTGAGAGTTGGAGTCTAAAGAAAGCTGAGCGCCAAAGAATTGATGCTTTTGAACTGTGGTGTTGGAGAAGACTCTTAGATCCAAGCAGTCCATCTTAAAGGAGATCAGCCCTGGGTGTTAATTGGAAGGACTGATGCTGAAATTGAAACTCCAATACTTTGGCCACCTCATGCGAAGAGTTGACCCATTGGAAAAGATCCAGATTCTGGGAGGGATTGGGGTCAGGAGGAGAAGGGGACAACAGAAGATGAGATGGCTGGGTATCATCACCGACTTGATGGACATGGGTTTAAATGAACTCTGGGAGTTGGTGATGGACAGGGAGGCCTGGCATGCTGTGATTCATGGGGTGGCAAAAAGTCAGAGACGACTGAGAGATTGAACTGAATTGAAGAAGACAAAAGATCTGTACTCTGAAAACTATATGATGCTGATGAAAGAAATCAAAGAAGACATAAAAGATGAAAAGACGTATACCATGTTTATGGATTGGAAGAATTAATATTGTCAAAATAAATATATTACCCAAGGCAGTCTATAGAGCCTATGCAATCCCTATCATATTACTGGGCTTCCCAGGTGGTACTAGTGGTAAAGAACCCGTCTCCAATGCAGGAGATGTAAGATGCATGGGTTCAATTCCTCATTCAGAAGATTCCCTAAAGGAGGACATGACAACCTACTCCACTATTTTTGCCTGGAGAGGCCCCATGGACAGAAGAGCCTGGTGGGTTACAGTTCATAGGCTTGCAAAGAGTCAGATATGATTGAAGCAACTTAGCATGCATCAAATTACCAATGACATTTTTCACAGAACTAGAATAATAAAACCTTGAATGTGTATATGGAGACACAAAAGACCCTGAATAGTCAAAGCAATTTGGAAAGAAAAATGCAGCTGAAGGAATCAGGTGACCCAACTTCAAACTATACTACAAAGCTACAATCATCAAAATAGTATGTGCTGGCACAAATATAAAAATATAGATCAATGAACAGGATTGAAAACCCAGAAAAACTATATGATGCTGATGAAAGAAATCAAAGAAGACATAAAAGATGAAAAGACGTATACCATGTTTATGGATTGGAAGAATTAATATTGTCAAAATAAATATATTACCCAAGGCAGTCTATAGAGCCTATGCAATCCCTATCATATTACTGGGCTTCCCAGGTGGTACTAGTGGTAAAGAACCCGTCTCCAATGCAGAGATGTAAGATGCATGGGTTCAATTCCTCATTCAGAAGATTCCCTAAAGGAGGACATGACAACCTACTCCACTATTTTTGCCTGGAGAGGCCCCATGGACAGAAGAGCCTGGTGGGTTACAGTTCATAGGCTTGCAAAGAGTCAGATATGATTGAAGCAACTTAGCATGCATCAAATTACCAATGACATTTTTCACAGAACTAGAATAATAAAACCTTGAATGTGTATATGGAGACACAAAAGACCCTGAATAGTCAAAGCAATTTGGAAAGAAAAATGCAGCTGAAGGAATCAGGTGACCCAACTTCAAACTATACTACAAAGCTACAATCATCAAAATAGTATGTGCTGGCACAAATATAAAAATATAGATCAATGAACAGGATTGAAAACCCAGAAATAAACTCGTGTACCTATTGTCAATTAATCTATGACAAAGGAGACAAGAATGCACAATGTTAGAAAGACAGTCTTTTCAAAAACTGGTGTGGGAAAAACTCGACAGCCACATGTAAAAAATGACATTAGGTAATTTCTTAATTTCACACACAAAAATAAGCTCAAAATGATTAAAGATCTAAATGATATACTGGACACTATAAAACTCTTAGAGGAAAACATAGGCAGAACACTCTCCAATACAAATCACAACAACATCTTTTTCAATCCATCTCCCAGAATAATGGAAATAAAACCAAAAAATAAACAAATGGAACTTACTTAATATTTAAACACACACACACACACACACACACACACACACACACACAAACCTTTTGCACAGAAAATAAAACAATAAATAAAACAAAAAGACAACCACAGTTTGGGAGAAAATATTTGCAAGTGATGTGACTGATAAGGGGTTAGTCTGCACAATTTGCAAGCAGCTTATGACACTAACATCAAAGCAAATAACCCACTCAAAAATTGGGCAGGCCTGAATAGACATTTTTCTAAAGATATTCAAGGCAAGAGTACTGGAGTGGGTTGCCATTTCCTTCTCCAGGGAATCTTCCCAACCTGGAGATTGAACCCAGGTCTCTCGCATTGTAAACAGACAGTTTACTGTCTGAGCCACCAGGGAAGTCCTGAAGAGAACATACAGATGGACAAAATTCACATGAAAAGATGTTCAGCACTGCTAGTTATTAGGGAAATACAAATCAAAACTACAATGAGATATCACCTCATAAAGAATGGCTAGCATCAAAAAATCCACAAATAACAAATGCTGGAGAGGGTGTGGAGAGAACGGAACCCTCTTGCACTGTTGGTGAGAATGTACGTTGGTACATCCACTATGGACAGCAGTATGGAGGTTCCTTACAAAAACTAAAAATAGAGCTATCATATGAGCCTGTAATCCCACTCCTGGGTATATATATATATATATATATATATATATATATATATATATAGAGAGAGAGAGAGAGAGAGAGAGAGAGAGAGAAACATGGCCTGTAAATATATATGGACCCCAATATATACGGGGTGCATATATATGCACCCCAAGTCTTTTGCCCAGTTTATTGCAGCACTGTTTACAATAGCCAAGACAATTATAGAAACAACCTAAATGTCCATTGACAGAGGAATGGATAAAGAAAATGTGGTACATGTATATAATACAATACTAGTCAACCATCAGAAAGAATGAAATAAGGCCATGGATGCATGTTGCAGCAATATGAATGGACCTAGAAAGTGTCATCCTGAGTGAAGTAAGTCAGACAGAGAAGGAAACGTTATCATATGACAACCTTTACATGTGGAGTCTAAAGTAAAATTATGCAAATGGACTTGATTTCAAAACAGAAAGAAACTCATAATCTTAGAAAATGAAATGACGGTTGCTGGAGGAAAGGGATAGTTAAAGCATTTTTGAAGGTACCCACTGCTATATTTTAAACGGAT
This sequence comes from Madoqua kirkii, assembly GCA_006408675.1. NCBI lineage: Eukaryota > Metazoa > Chordata > Mammalia > Artiodactyla > Bovidae > Madoqua > Madoqua kirkii. The sequence goes on along the minus strand of SJYC01033409.1, from coordinate 4,207 downwards.
AACCAACAGAAACCTATCATATAGCACATGGAACTCTGCTCAATGTTATATGCTACCCTGAATGGGAGGGTGATTTGGGAGAGAATGGATAAGTGTATATATGTGCTTGAAACCCTTAACTGTTCACCTGAAATTATCACAATATTGTTAATTGACTGCACCCCACACAAAACGTTTTTGGCATTAAAAATATTATATTAAAAAAATGTTCTGAGGATCTAATGTACAGCCCAATGAGTATTGTTAATAGCATGGCCTTGTATAATGAAAATTGCTGAGAGTAGGTGTCAAGCATTCTCACACCAAGAAAAAAAAAAAACAAAAAAAGAGGTATGTAACTATGTAAGTGATAAATGTACAGATTATGTTGATCATAATTACTCCATCATGTATACATATATCATTTCATTACATTATAAAATTTAAATAAATACAACTATATGTATTAATTATTCTTTTATAAAGTTAAGAATAAAAACAAACTAAAGGAAACCAAAGAATTGCCAAAACTTACAGGAAAGTTTCTTTTTCTAGAGCAATCTATATCTAAAAAGATAAAGAAGAGAAAAATAATTTCTTAAAATGTTTGGAATCATTAATACTTTAATGTAAAATTCTATTTGGAATATAGATGTTTAATAATTTTGCCCAATGACTTTTGTTATTCTAATTTTTCAAGATTAGTAGCACAAAATAATGGTAAAATGTAAAGGACACTTAATTATTTTAAGTAACACATTCTGAATTCAAGTCTCATAAGCCAATTAATGTCAAGAGGTTGGTCTAATATCTTTGACCAAGTTTTCTCTCAGTGATACTCATGATTTCTATGCCATGCGACATTCCTCTGACTCTGCATTTCTGATTAGCTACTAGTCTGCTGTCAGGTTGCTGGCTCATGGCCCAGGCCTTAGGATCAAGGCCTTCAAAGTGTCTGTCCTCACATACCATCATTATATCATCTGGGAGCTTTGTGACTGTCATGTTTTTCTGTTTATTGTAAAGATCTAGGCCCTGGTGTGCCAAATTTGGCTATAAAATATTTAATTTTTCTAAAAGCACAATCAGTTCAGTTCAGTTCTGTGACCCCATGAATTGCAGCACACCAGACCTCCCGGTTCATCACCAACTCTTGGAATTCATTCAGACTCACATCCATTGAGTCGATGATGCCATTCAGCCATCTCATTATCTGTCATTCCCTTCTCCTCCTGCCCCCAATCCCTTTCAGCAGCAGAGTCTTTTCCAATGAGTCAACTCTTCGCATGAGGTGGCCAAAGTACTGGAATTTCAGCTTTAGCATCATTCCTTCCAAAGAAATCCCAGGGTTGCTCTCCTTCAGATTAGACTGGTTGGATCTCCTTGCAGTCCAAGGGACTCTCAAGCGTCTTCTCCAACATCACAGGTCAAAAGCATCAATTCTTCGGCGCTCAGACTTCTTCACAGTCCAACTCTCACATCCATACATGACCACAGGAAAAACCATAGCCTTGACTAGATGGACCTTAGTCTGCAAAGAAATGTCTCTGCTTTGGAATATACTATCTAGATTGGTCATAACTTTTCTTCCAAGGAGTAAGCGTCTTTTAATTTCATGGTACAGTCACCATATGCAGTGATTTTGGATATCACCCTCCCCAGAAGAAAAAAAAATACTCTGAAACTGTTTCCACTGTTTCCTCATCTATTTCCCATGAAGTGATGGGACTGGAAGCCATAATATTCGTTTTCTGAATGTTGAGCTTTAAGCCAACTTTTTCACTCTCTTCTTTCATCAAGAGGCTTCTCAGTTCCTCTTCACTTTCTGTCATATGGGTGGTTTCATCTGCATATCTGAGGTTATTGATATTTCTCTTGGCAATCTTGATTCCAGCTTGTGTTTCCTCCAGTACAGTGTCTCTCATAATGTACTCTGCATATAAGTTAAATAAGCAGGGTGACAATATACAGCCTTGACATACTCTTTTTCCTATTTGAACCTGTCTGTTGTTCCATGTCCAGTTCTAACTGTTGCTTCCTGACTTGCATACAGATTTCTCAAGAGGCAGGTCAGGTGGTCTGGTATTCCCATCTCTTTCAGAATTTTCCACAGTTTATTGTGATCCACACAGTCAAAAGCTTTGACGTAGTCAATAAAGCAGAAATAGGTGTTTTTCTGGAACTCTGTTGCTTTTTCCATGATCCAGCAGATGATGGCAATTTTATCTCTTATTCCTCTGCCTTTTCTAAAACCAGCTTGAACATCAGGAAGTTCACTCTTCATGTTTTGCTGAAGGCTGGTTTGGAGAATTTTGAGCATTACTTTACTAGCATGTGAGATGAGTGCAAATGTGTGGTAGTTTGAGCATTTATTGGCATTGCCTTTCTTTGGAATTGGAATGAAAAAACACAGTAAAGAAGCCCAATTATATCTGTTTCAAGGTCAATGCCTGTCTTGTCAGAATTAGACAAGTACTAAATATGTAAATTGATTTTGCCTTGCATTTTGAAAATTTCCCAGTGTCAACTGTTATGGACTGAACTTTTGTGTCCTCCCTCCAAAATGCATAAATAAAGGCTCTAGCCCCAAATGTGATTTCATTTGGAGATACCGTCTTTGGGAAGAAATACTGAATAAATAAGGTCATAAGAACCTTGATTCAACAGCATAATTGTCCTTTTAAGAAGAGGCAAAGGACCAAAGCTCTGTCTTTGCTCTCTAGCCCCAAGGATAGACACGAAGGGCACACAGGAAATGGCTGCTGTCTACAAGCCAGGAAGATAGCCCTCACTAGTACCTCAGTTTGCCACATCCTGACCTGTGACTTCCTGTCTCCAGAACTGTGAGAGCATAAATTTCTCCTGGTATGTGATATTTGTCCTGGCAGCAGGAGCAGAATAAGGCAGAGACTTCCTTGGTGATCTCCCTAAAGCTACTCTTCTAATGTCCTTTTTACCCTACTAAAGCCTTCTGTAAATAAATTACAGGAGGGTGGAGGTATAAATTATGAGTTTAAGATTAGCATATGCACACAACTATATGTAAACTAGAAAACCAACAAGGACCCATAATATAAGGGAACTATACTATACTGAATATTTTCTAAAAGCCTATAAATGAAGAGAGGGCTTCCCTGGTGGCTCAGTGGTAAAGAGCCCACCTGCCAGTACAGGGGATGTGGTTTTGATCACTAGATTGGGTTTAATTCTCTGGAGAAGGAAATGGTATCCCTCTCTGGTATTTTTGCCTGGAAAATCCCATGGACAAAGGAGTCTGGTGGGTTGCAATCCATAGGGTCACAGAGTCAAACATGTCTTAGCGACTATGCAACAAAAAATAAGAAAAGAGCCCTGAAGACAAAGCATATATATAACTGGATCACTGTACTTCTGAACTAACAAGATAGTGCAAATTAACTACATGTCAATTAAGAAAAAGAAAAACATATATAAAACTAAAACGTCTGAATAAAACATTGACCTCGCTTAATTAAAAAAATCTACTGTACATGACTTTGAGTGAATTTAAAAGAATTTATTACCTTTTTCATGGATATCTCCTTAAACGTTTATTCTTTTTGTTTAATTGTGGATTAGAATGTTCTCTTTTGGTAGGTAGATTGTATTTTTGCAAATATGTAATATTGTTCACCTATAGTTATCCATTTCTTTTTATCTTCAAGAAATTGTGGTTGCAAAATCTCAGATATCTCATTTAACCCTTCAACAACAATTTGAGGCAGACATTATTATTATCTCTGTTAGAGAAGAATAAACTCATGTTTAGGGATTTAAATTATATACTAAATCTACTTAGTTAGCAGATAGACAGATAGAGATACACCTAGAAGTTTCCCCATGTTCTTCATTATCTTTGTTCAGATGAGTCATCTGTTCTACTTGGGAAACAGGTCTCTGGAGAAGTTCTTGCAGCTTTAACGCAATTCTGGAGAAATATCAGTCTTATTCTAAATACAACAACTTTATTCCACAAGGAAGTGAAAAATTTATTTGTCTAGAAATGCATCCTTCTGCCCAAGCTTACTCCTAGAAAGGACCAAAATCATTTGCTAAAAAGAATGAGAGAATAGACAGAAAATGCAAATTTAATAGAATTTATATTAGAGGGACATATTATTAATGTATTAATTAACTTATTTGTATTTACTATTATTATACTTGTTAAATATTTATTAGAAGGTTATTTAAGTATAAAATGACTATAATT
>SJYC01033407.1:0-22497 GCA_006408675.1 Madoqua kirkii | reverse complement strand
TCAACATTCAGGAAACTAAGATCTGGTCCCATCACTTCATGGCAAATAGATGGGGAAACAGTGGCTGACTTTATTTGTTGGAGCTCCAAAATCATTGCAGATGGTGATTGCAGCCATGAAATTAAAAGACGCTTACTCCTTGGAAGGAAAGTTATGACCAACCTAGATAGCATATTAAAGGTCTATCTAGTCAAAGCTATGGTTTTTCCAGTAGTCACATATGGATGTGAGAACTGGACTATAAAGAAAGCTGAGTGCCAAAGAACTGATGCTTTTGAACTGTGATGTTGGAGAAGACTCTTGAGTCCCTTGAACAGCAAGGAGATCCAACCAGTCCATCCTAAAGGAGATCAGTCCTGAGTGTTCACTGGAGGAACTGATGCTGAAGCTGAAACTCCAATACTTTGGTCACCTGATGCGAAGAGCTGACTCATTTGAAAAGACCCTGATGCTAAAGATTGAAGGTGGGAGGAGAAGGGCATGTCAGAGGATGAGATGGTTGGATGGCGTCACCAAGTCAATCGACATGATTTGAATAAACTCTGGGAGCTGGTGATGGACAGGGAGGCTTGGTGTACTGCAGTCCACGAGGTCACAAAGAGTCGGACATGACTGAGCAACTGGACTGAACTGACCCAGAGCAGCAGCAGTAATTTGAAAGGGGCAGACATAGTTGCTGATCTTAGAAGTCTCTTAGAGAAGCAGCAGGCAACTGGAGCTCACTCTGGGGACAGAGACTGGCGGCAGTCATTTTGGTGAGTTCTTTCTACCATGTGGACATTGGCACTGGCAGCCGCCATTTTGGAATCCTCCCTCTAGCTTATGAGTCTCAGGATCTAACCTCACTGCCACCTACCAACCTGTAGGCATCAGCTCTGGGATACTTCAGGCCAAGCAACTACCTGGGCAGGGACACAGCCCTGTCCAGTAGAGGGCTCAGGACCCACTGCCACACACAAGGGCTCAGGTGCTAGATTCAGAACTGCCTCCTCTACTGTCAGGACCAGCCTCATCTACTAACAGAGGGCAAAAGCTCTGAGACCTGCTAGCAGGCCAACACAAGCTCTAGGACACCCAAAACCCTGTAGCCAGACTTCAGGACCTAGCTTTGTTCATCAGTAGGCTGGAACTAGCCCCAGGACATGACTTCACACCAGTGGGTGGGCACCAGTCCTAAGGTCTCCTCCTGGAACCCAAATCTACTCACCAGAATACCAGCATTAGCCCTGGGGCTCTCAGGGGGTTTCAGGGCTTCCCTGATAGCTCAGTTGGTAAAGAATCCACTGCAACGTAGGAGACCCCACTTCGATTTCTGGGTCATGAAGAGCTGCTGGAGAAGGGATAGGCTAATCATTCCAGTATTCTTGGGTTTCCCTTGTGGCTCAGCTGGTAAAAAATCTTCCCACAATGTGGGAGACCCCAGTTCAGTCCCTGGGTTGGGGAGATCTTCTGGAGAACAGAATGGCTACCCACTCCAGGATTCTGGCCTGGATAATTCCATGGACTGTATATTCCATGGGGTCACAAAGAGTCAGACACAACTGAGTGACTTTCACTTTCTCAGTGGTTTCACAGGCGGGTGCATCATGACCTGGCCCTGCCAGCCAGTGGCCAGAAGCCTCCACATGAGGAAGGGCCTGGAAACCAGAGTGGGATCAAGCCATGCCTGCCAGACTTCTCACAGTAGTCAGCTCATAAGAGAAGGAGCCATACACCCCTCAGATGGGGCCTCACTAGAGCATAAAGCTCTGGAGACCAAAGAGCAGTGTGCTGCTCAGACTCATAAGAAGTCTCCTACGAAAGGCCACTTCTCCAAGGTTGGGAAACATAACCAGCCTACCACATACAGCAAAATGAAAATGCCACGTCGGGCAAAATGAGGTGACAGAAGAACATGTTCCAAATAAAGGAATAAGACAGAAAAACCCCAGAAAAAGTGAATTAGAGGTAAGCAATGGACCTGAGAAAGAGTTTAAGAGTCAAAGATCTTGAGAATAAGAGTGAAAAGTTTTGAGTTGTTAACAGAGTTAGAAAATATACAGAACAAACTAGATGAAGAATAAGTGAGGTGAAAAACACACTAGGGATACAGAAGGAATAAACAGAGGGCTACATGGCACAGAGGAGTGAATCAGTGAGCTGCGAGACAGACAGTGGGAGTAACGAGGTGAACGGCAGAAAGAATGGCAAGAAACGACTGTTTAAGAGACCTCTGGGAAAACATCAAGCATACTAATATTTGTATTATAGAGATCTCAGAAGGAGAAGCAAGAATAGGCAGAGAACATATTAGAAGCAATAATAGCTAAAGAAACCTAACCTAAAAAAGATACCCAGGTCCAAGGAGCATGGAGAGTTGCAAACTAGATCAACTCCAAGAGGACCACATCAAGACACACTCTAAGTAAAATGGCAAAAATCAAAGAGAATATTAAAGAGTGGTAAGGGAAAAGCTTAGGTTACCTACAAGGGAATTCCCATAAGGCGATCAACTGACTTTTCAGCAAAAACTCTGTAGGCCAGAAGGGAGTGGTATGATATATCTAAAACAACGAAAGGGAATAACCTACAACCAAGAATACTCTATCTGACAAAGCTGTCATTCAGATTTGATGGAAAGGTCAAAAGTTTTACAGATAAGCAAAAACTAGGAGTCCAGCACCACCAAATCAGCTGTTTAATAGACATGTTAAAGGGACTTCTCTAAGCAAAGGCAACATAAAAGGGAAAAGCTTATTGGTAAAGGCAAAAAAAATACAGTAAAGGTAGAAAGTCAACCATATATAAAGCTAGTAGAAGGTTAAAAGACAAAAGTAGTAAAATATATCCATAATAAGGAATTAAGGGATACGCAAAATAGATATATAACGTCAGAAACTAATTATGAGGGGAGGAGAGTAAAATGCAGTGTTATTAAAATGTTTAAGGAGTCAGCAATTTAATCACATGTTTGTGTGTATACATACATGTGTGTGTACAGAATAGTGGAAATAACGAGGTGAACAGCAAAAAGAATAAGAAATGACTATTTAAGAGACCTCTGGGAAGGTCTGAGCTCTGATACCTCATAGTAACTACAAACCAAAACTCTGTAGTACATGCACAAACAAACAGAGGAATTCAAACATAACACCAAAAAAAGAACTACCGAAGTACATACAATGTAAATTGTTGCAGCCACTGTGGGAAACAGTACAGAGGTTCTTTCCTCAAAAATCTAAAGATATTGACAGAACTACCATATGATCCAGTAATTTCACTCCTGGGTATACATATCTAAAGAAAACGAAAACATTAATATACATGTACCTCAATGTTCATAGCAGCATTATTTCCAATAGCCAAGACTTTGAAGCAACCTAAATGTCCATCAACTGGTGAATAGATAAAGATATGTATAAATACAATAGAACAGTAGTCAGCCAACGAAAAGAAATTTTGCTATTTGCAACAACATGGATAGACTTGGAGGGTTAAATTTGCTTAGTGAAATTTAAAGTCAGGGAAAGACAAATACTGTATGTTATTATTTTTATATATTATCTAAAAAATAAAACTAGTGAATATAACAAAAAAGTAACAGACTCACATATATAGAGAATTAGTGGTTTCCAGTGGGGAGAGGAAAACAGGGAGGGATGTGATAGAGGAATAGGATGAAGAGATACAGAGTTCTAAGTATAAAAGAAATAAGCTACAAGGATATTGTTTACAGCACAGGGAATACAGCCAGTATTTTATAATAACTATAAATGGAGTATAATCTATAAAGCTTGAGTCACCAGGTTGTACACCTGAAACTAGTATTACTGTAAATCAACTATACTGCAATAAAAAAGAAAAAAAAGACGGAGTATAGTAAACTGCTTTGAAGGCTGCTTCCACATTTAAGATTCATTTAAAAGCAACAGATGGAAGAGGAAAAGAGCTGGCCATTGCAACGTTACAAAAATCAATGTGTTTCTATTAAGGCAAAGAGATTTTGAGAGATTTGCTACAGAAACTTACTGCCACAAACCTCTAAAGCCTCCCAAAGTAGCCAATCCTCTTTAAATTTCTGAAGTAGAAACTGACCTGTAGCTGGGGAAGTGGTTTGTGATTGACCCAGCTGCCAGGCAGCAGAAGATAGGTTGCTTACGATTGTGGTAAAATGTCCCACCACTGTACAAGGCAAAAACTGCAGAGCTTTTGAAACGGCACCCAAGCGCTTGAAAGGTAATGGTGACTGGAAACACCTGCAAGATATGTATCACTTTTATTAAGAAACAACGATTGTACAATTCAAGATTAAAAACCAGGTGTCTGATGAGTTGTTTCAGAAGGCAGAAATTTGCTCTTTATAAGAAATCATGGTAAAAAGACTCATTCAATTTGTTTGGCAAAAACATTTTATTCACAAAATCTCCCTTTTCTCCATAACTCTCTGCTCAAATAACTCAGAAGGCTGGAAGCTGACATTTGATATTTACACAGCTCAAAATCTGAATACTCACTAATGTCTTAGCTGTTCTACATACTCTACTACTGTCTAGCCACCACCCCCCTCCCACCACCATCTTTGTTCTTAAATCACAATATGAATGAAGAGCTCAGAGGCTGGATAAATCAAATCCCCATCATCCTTCCCCAGCCCCATGCCACATAATCTGTTACAAAATCTTACTTTAAAAATCATCCTCTTTTTGAGGAGGATGATGCCATTCTCTGGAATGAAAGCAACTAGCACAGAAATGACTTGTGATTGCAAGTGACGCACAAAGAGCATGTTTATCACACTGGGGAATAATTACTGCTTCTCCTGGTTCACGGGAGTCTTCTTTACATCTCAAAAGCTATAAATAAATCCATGTGCCGAAGAATCATTACGAGGTTTACTTTAAAAAGTATGAGTCTTATAAATGGAGACCAAGCTTTCCTCCCCCCAACCCACCTATCTCTGGTACCCTTGCAGCTTGCCTTACTTGACTGAAATTGAGGGCGTTTGGTAGAACGCTGAGTGATTCAAGTAAGTAAATCTCTGTGTGATTCTGAGGAGCCAAAAAGACAATGAGCTTAGGTATAGCCAATGCAAACCCACTAACCAGCTCTGGAGATGTAAGGGACGCCCCAAGCAGCCTACTCCAAAAACTTTTAAGCATCTTTAATGGTACCCTGAGGGCCTCTGCTTGCACTGAGCATCAAAGGATGCAAGGTGCTAAATATGTAATGCTCTGCCCTCCTCCCACTGGCAACGAGAGCAGAAAGCGGCATTTGCACACTCTTGGTGTGCATCCTCCCTTCCTTCTCTGGCTTAGAATCTCAGGAATGTTGTCTTGCTTTCTTGCTAACCTACTGATGAAGGGTGGGAACGGCTATCAAGAACCATTAGAAGCTTTCTCAGAAACTTGAGGGAGTAAGAGACCTTGGCGAGGATATCTTTATTCATGGGATGCAAGTCAGATCCTGGTCCCTCCCTCCTCTGCAGTGCCCACTATAAGGAAGGTGCTGGAGAGCACACACAACTATAGTGTCTCCCAGCCCAGCCTGGTACACACATGTATGCTAATGCTTATTATTAATTTTACCATTATACTCATTTCCAAAGGTTACACATCTGTAATAAAAATGGTTTTTATCTATATTGACAGTTCTTTCACCCTAAGACTGAACTCTCATAGGTAACTTCCACGCACATTTTTCAGGATAAAGCTATTGAGACCAAAATGCTCAGAGTTCTAGCCAAAGAGAAACAAACTATAGCAAATGTAGGATCTTGATTTCCTATCTCCATGTTAGGGTGCGTTTCACTGTGCATTTGTGGAGATACTCAGGTCTTTGCTATATTGGCTTATGTGCTAGCCCACCAATCAGCGTGTCCCCCAGCCCAGAACTAATTCATTGGTTTACAATTACTCCTGACCTAATGTGGCCCACCTCCCCTCACCATAGACATTTGGCACTGCGAGTGAAGTCAGCCAGAGATAGGGTAAAAAGAGCAAAAGATGAAAACTACTGCTTCCCAAATATAGACAAGAATGTGGTAGGATTGACAGAATTCTCCACCCCACTCTGAGCTGTAACAATATATAAACATTTGTACATCACCCTTCTTGTTCTTACTCATCTACACATACATTCGCTCTGCCCGATATTTGCATCTGTATATATACACACCCCTAGTATCAGTGCTTAAAACAACGTATAACAAAATACATGCTACACAGATAGGTATATCCTATAAAAATCCACAAAAGACACCTAGAGGCCCCAAACAATAGAGGCATAAATAGATAGATTATAGGTGTCGCTCAGTAGAAAACCACACGAGTAACCGGAGGCTGCTGAAGAAACTGGAGGTAGGCGTTAGGATGTGAAAAAAAAAAATATGCAGAAGGGAGGAAAGGTGCTTGGGGAATGACACAAGCTATTATAATCCTTACAAAGCACCAGGCAATCTTCCCAGAAGAGCGGAAGGGGTTTGGTGAGGCTGGCAGAGATCAACTCGGCTTCTGTGGTTTTCTTCACTGGACGCAATGACCAAATTTCAGGTACTGTATTCACTTTGGGTGACTGTGCAGAAAGAAGGAAAAGACTTGACAGAAACTTATTAAATGGATTAATGGTTGCAGCTGGATGAAAAAGAAAAGGCCAAAAACAAATTCCTAATAAAAAATGAAAAAGCATTTATAATACAACAATGGAACTGTGGTAAAGGATATGCAGACATTAAATGAAGTAACTCAATATCACCAATTTTGCCTCATTTATGACCCTGGTCAAGCTATGAAGTGACTTCACAGGTACATTTACATACACAAAACTTGTGTTTTCTAGCTAGTCATTTGCTATTTGATCTTTGCTGTAAGGGTAGAGTTTTGGATGCCTTAAAAATCAATCTCTTTTGTACAGAAACCATACCCTCTCTCTGTGGGGCACAAAATTACAAGGTCTTGATCCAGAGAAAGAGGAGAGGCATTTAACAGACATTTCTTCTCCAGTTACAGATGAACTGGATCCTCTATGAAGTGATTTATTTGCCCTTTTAAAAGGGATTGAAATCAAGTTCAACCAGGATTGAAAAAACAAGGTGGGGAATAAACTGTTTTTAAAAAAGTATTAACTAGGATCTGTTAGATGTATTTCTTTATATGCAACTAGTGGAAAGAAAAACCAATTCCCAGGGCACTGTGTTCCTACATGCACTCATTTCATTGTACGAGTGCCCTAAGCGATCCATGCCCATCCTCCTATGAATAAGACCGGCAGAAGTGTTTAGCCTGAGAGAAACACATGCTCCATAAGCCAGAACCTAAAACCTCAGGAACCCAGTTAAATGCTGTCTGTGCACATCAACACTGTTTCAGTTACTAAAAATTGTAATAATTCCCATCCACATTTAAAAAAAAAAAGATACTATTTCATGTAACACTTTATAGTTATCCTGTCAAGACTACAGACATGCAGCAATCAGCCCCTGGGGACAGGTTATTTTATTATACAGTAAGAAAAGTAGCTTTTGTTCTTAAGAGGCTATTTAACACATGGTATTTATAGCACCACCAGTCTGAGAAACTCTACACAGTTCAAAGAAATTAAATACCTTTTGAGTCCATGAACAAATCCACACTTAATTCAGCATCTTTTAGTATAGACTCTTACTGGCACAGCACAGCTGTCAGTGTCCGGAACAACAAATCGATCTGAAAACCCTGGGACTCAGGTGGAGAAACAGTATCCATACCGTGTGTAACAAAAAACCCGAGGCAGCTTAACTGACTTCCCCCAAAGTGACCTAGGGTTTCTAGAAACTCATCTCAGGCCCCATCAGAGAACAGCTCCTGAAAGTGCAATAAACACATCATACCCTGGGTGAGCTCAGGAGACCTGGAGAGCCACCTCTCGATTTAAGAACACAGTCTGTGCCCAGCACAGAAGGAGAGGCCTCTATGTGCAAAAAGAGACAGGCTGGTAAGTCTGATGGACCCCCAAAGCACATACCTGTGAGATGATGCAGGTCAGGGCTGTTGAAGGACGAGGAAGTAACACACCAACTTTCATGCTCTCCTCTCACCAGTTTGATCGCAAACCACACAAGAGCATACACACCCCTACACATGCCACTCTAACACTGTTGTTCTTTCTCAAAATTATCCCAAGGGAGGAAAACCAGATCTTTGAAATGATTAGCGAAAGGTGGGGGACAGGTTTCTACATATAAAAAAGAACACTCACCCCCAAACCCAGTAAGAACATTAAGATGCCTTGTTTAAAAAAAGAAAAACCTTCTATTTCAGATGTAGTTTGGTCTGATACACCACACGCACACGTACTGAATATATTACTTTACCCATTCGCCTGACTGGTCATAACTCTGAAAAGAGTTGCCAGGCAGAGATGAACCTCTCTGATGAAGCAGCATTTCAAAGACTTAGCCTCTCTCCCGCGTGGAGCCCGCCCTGAATGCCTGGCTGGGTGTAGAGGCGGGAGAGCCCAAGGCTCTCTGAGTGCCCTCTTGGCCAGTTTTCTCCTGTGTCCTCCTGGCATCACCATCGAACCTTGAGGCTAAATGACTCAGACAGCTGAGAGAAGACAGAGAGTGAAAGTCTCTCTTTCCCAACTCACATACAACTCTTCTTTAGCACTGTGCCATAGAGAACTGCTGCAGCAGAGAGCAAAAGGTATGAAAGCACACGACTGTTGCATAGAGGAGGAAAAAGAGGGAAAATGTGGGAAAGGATTCCTGCCAGTCTTGCCCCAGTGTCACCAGGACACACAGAGACACCTGCTTCTTTCCCAGCTCTCGGGAGGAAGCCCAGCCCCGCTATCAGTCTCTTCCTGCTGAGGGTGCCTGGAGCGTCAGACGGAAAAGAGGAGCTTCGGGTGGCAGGGTGGCGGAGCAAGGGGACAAGGCCCCAGGAGGAGGATGGCTGTTACAGAAGAGAATCGTCAGCACGGGGAGAATCTTGTCTGAGACCATGGATATAAAACTAGTAGCTCTGGGAACTCAGAATTCAGTAAGCCAGTACAGTGCTGAATATTTTGGTAAACAAAAGAGAAATAACAAGTGAACAGGGCTACCCGATAGTGGAGAACCATTCTCTTTTCTACTTCAGGGTAGAGAGGCTTCCACTCAGGGTCCACAAATGTGGGTCTGCAGAGCCATGAGAAATCTGAGAAGTCCCTCCCTCTGAGGATCTCCTGGTACCCAGCGGGTAATTCAGCATTAACCAAGGTGAAACAGCGGCCAGGCCCCAGCCCATCAGCCTCGGGTCTCTCTACTGCAGGTGGGCCTCAGTTCTTCTTCTCCTCCTTCTGAGGCTGGCCTTTGGTGGCCCCCAGGTTGTTCCACACCTCTGTGTACATGAGGGTCCCAGTGAAGACAAACAAGGTGCCCAGCCAGTGCCACAGGGTGAAAGGGTTCTGGAAGTACAAGATGGAAAAGATGAGGCTGACGAACTTGCGCAGCGTCACGACAAGGGTGACGGTGAGGGAAGCGCATTCTGTGGTGAGAATGAAGACGCCCCGGATGCACACGTACCTGGAGGGGCCTGGTTAAGGCAGTTTTCTGTAAACAACCCAGAGATTAGCGGGAGAACCTTCTGGCAAGGTTTGTGGCTTCAACGTTCACATTCCAGGAACCAGAAAACAGGGCGACGGCCATAGCTGCCCTGAGGCGGCTCCTTGATAGAGCACACTGCAGAATTCCTGTCCTGCCACAGCATTTGTGGATCCTAACTTGTAGCTGCCTGAAAACTTCCTATGATAGTTATTTTGGATTTTTTGGGGATTCTTCCCACTCCAGTACTCTTGCCTGGAGAATCCCATGGAGGGAGGAGCCTGGTAGGTTACAGTCCATGGGGTCACAAAGAGTCGGACACGACTGAGCGACCTCATTTCACATAGTTTACAGTGAAGGTCACCTCCCAAGTAATGACAGAAGGTAACACTGTCAGTAAAGCTGATCACATCTCCAAAAAGGAACTCTGTAGGGCAAGCATATGAGGTGACTTCAGAGGAATGAGGTCAACTACAATCTGTTCCATTGTTTGAAAGGCTCAAGGGTTTTTCTAATGGGCATTAAGGTGGTTCAAGGGCTTTCCTGTGGCTCAGCTGGTAACGAGTCCACCTGCAATATGGGAGACCTGGGTTTGATCCCTGGGCTGGGAAGATCCCCTGGAGAAGGGAAAGGTTACCTACTCCAGTATTCTGGCCTGGAGAATTCCATGGACTGTATAGTCCATGGGGTCACAAAGAGTCGGACACGACTGAACAACTTTCAAGGTGGTTCAAAAGAGCCATTTTAAAAATTAGGCCTTATTTAATTTGAAATTTCTTGCAGAACTTTGTGGCAGCTTGTGAAATATCCTAGGATACTGGAAAATTCCATGTAGAAATCATAGAGGATTTCAGTCATACTAATTCTTAGTTACCCACTGACCTCTATCCCTCCACCCAGAGGTTTTCCTTCCTGGTGTCTTATGACTTAACCACCAGCATCTCTTTGCCTCCCTCTCCCTGCAACAAAGGAGTTCACTGGATGGGCCTGTCTCCTACTTACTGCAGAATAGATCAGAGCAAAAGCGTAATTCATGTCACCGCACCGCTAAAGAGAAAACATTTCTGTGGCAAAGTAGCACAGCAACGACCACATGGCAGAGGAGTGCAAAGGATACTGAGTGATGACATTCATGAGGAGGTAGAACCACATGACGGGCACGGTCACACCAACAACTGGAACCCGATACAGTTCTGCAGAGATTGAGAGACAGTCGTATCACTGTGGACAGCTTATGTTTCATCCCTTTAAACACAGTAACACAGATGAACACAGTAGAGAGAGCAACACTTTTTCTCTTGCAAATAGATTTGGGTCATATACTTTACTTGCCTTGATTCCAGGCTACACTGCCCTCAAAAGACATTACACTGGTTTCTTAAAACAAATTATATTTTAACTTTAAACTTTTTACCTTTCACCTGACTAGGACCCCACTTTACCGAGAAAGATTGTGCAACACAGAGAAGTTCAAAATGATATGGTCTTAAGTATACTTAAGATACCTGTCTTGAGAGACAAGCCCTAAATAAATGCCATTTGGAAATATGTTCAATCCTACCAGTAATCAAACAAGGCTATACCATTCTTTATCTATTAACTTAGCAATTAAACACTTATAATAATATCCTGATCCGGCAAGGTGGTGGCAGAACTAGCAGCCATTCAGCGGGTGGCAGTATAAATTGGTGTTTTCAAAATCATTTCACAATAGGTATTAAGTGGTCAGAAAGGCATTCTTATTCTCAGGAATTAGTCCTAATTAATTCAAAAGAAGAAACAAGTTCAACATACATTGTGGTGGTGTTTATAATAAAGGAAAAACTAAATGAGTCACAATGCCCAGTGATAAGAGCAAGGACTATGTAAGCAAAGGTACTTTAACTAGATGTGACATTATACACTTGATTAAAAAAAAAATCACAAAGATTATATACAGTCACATAAAAAACGCATAACGAAAGTGAAAAAGAAAGTGTAAAATTATATTTACACAAGGGTTATGACTGTGTGAAAATATATGTAAATAGTGTCAGGACGGAAACTGGTAAAACGAAAATTAGCTCATGTGTAGGACAACAGAACTGTAACTTTCCTTCCTTGAAATACATCCTTTTGTTTAGTTTTATATAATGAGGCTTGCACAGTAAATATGTGGGAGGAGATAAAATATTCAAGATCAAAGAGAATAAGGACATAGTAATCCTTGAAGGATCAGTCTTTTTATATTGCTAAACTGTTTGGGAGGCTTGAATTATACAGGCTTCCCTGGTAGCTCAGACAGTAAAGAATCTACCTGCAATGTGGGAGACTCAGATTCAATCCCTGGGTCGGGAAAGACCCTCTGGAGAAAGGAAAGGCTACCCACTCCAGTACTCGTGCCTGGAGAATTCCATGGACAGAGGAGCCTGTCCATGGGGTCACAAAGAGTCAGACATGACTGAGCCACTAAAACTTTCACTTGAATTATACAGCATAACTGAGTAAAGTCTAACAAAGTGATGCTGAAATATGGTTAGTAAATGAACATTAATTTTCTTCTGCAAAAAAATAAAAATTTATATACATATAAATAATTTCTGAAATTCTACATCTGGACTAGTGGGAAATCCCAATAATTTAGTTTTCTATTGTCTTTGAAATACTTAGCAAGTACTGAAATGAAAAGAAAGTCAACAAATGTTATTACTATATAATAACTTGGGAGATTTACTGTATCAGCTTGTGGGGAAAGACAATCCATATGATGTACAGTATTTAGATGGATGTTCAGTTTCCTTGCAAATAACAAGTTCATCTGAGACAAAAAAATGTGTACTTAGGAATGGTCTTAAAGAAGTTGAAGGCACACCTTAAAAGATTTTTTTATAAAAATACCCATCCCTGTGATTTCTAGAAGGAGCATTCAAGTAACTAAATCAGTATCAATCTCGAGGAACTTGATAATGTATTTATTTCAATAGCCCTTTGCTATACGGAGCCTCTTAACAGACCTTAGAAAACACTGTGTCAAAAATCATCTATATGTCAATTATATCTCAATTTTTAAAAGAAGTCAGAACCAACTGAATAATTCAGAGCCTTAAAAACTTTCTTACATGCCATCATCACACAGTCTTTTGCAGTCAAATGGGAGATACAACTTTGCAGATTCAGAAAACAGTCAAACTTCACAACTTGAGACCAGATAGCAAAGAAATGTTTACTGAGCCACTACTGTCGTTCTACAAAACACACTTACCATTTTATAGGTCTGAGCAACATAAAGCCTTAATTTTAAAAATATTTGTTCCCTGTGTATTCATTTGTCTGTATAACATGCTCTTTTAGTAGATAATCAGATTATACTGGGTTGACCAAAAAGTTTGTTCAAATTTTTCATTACATCTTATGGGAAAACCCAAAGGAATTTTGGGGCCAACCTAACACTGGTAATTTCTTTTAAGTTAACTAGCAATTATTAGCTAATATACTAAACAGCCACTGTAAAAAGTAATAGCCAGCTCACACTGTAGACACCTGAACTAATTTTGCTTATTCTTGTGGCCTATCTACCCTGTCATTTCTGTTCCTCCTTGCTTGGAGGCAGCTCGGCCTGTATCTGTGAGCAGATGTGCCCTCCTAGCAGAGAAGGAGGAACAGGAGGAAAGAAGCTGGACTGCTGTCCAACTTCTCATGGCTCCAGTCACTGCAGTATTATTACTATTTGTTTGCATTCTCAGATCATCATACATTCCCTATTCAAATGCAAACAGCACACAAATTCCAAAGCAAAACAGAAAATTTAAAGATACTATCTTACTTCACCGGCAAATAATTGAGAAGTGCCTGCAAAAGCTTTTGTTTCTGCAACCACTGATTAATGGCACTATTATTTCAGGAAGGTGGCATGGGGATGGGTGATCTGGATATGACAAAAACTGCAGAGGTGAAGTCATGAGTAAAACTGAGACGCTGCCTCTGCAACTGTCAGGTAATTCTACTGGATAACCCCCAACTCACCAGAATTATTGAACAGAACTGCATGGTCATAAATGTCAGAAGCCAAGAAGATGAAACCAGGAAGTGGAAGGGCGTGCTAGGGGAAGAAACATTTCATGTAAATTTAAATGCAAAAACATTACAGAAGTATAATATAGAGTATCTTTTACAATGACTGAAAGTTTTACAAGTTGTGTAACAAGCAATATCACGGAGAAGGCAATGGCACCCCACTCCAATACTCTTGCCTAGAAAATCCATGGCGGAGTAGCCTGGTAGGCTGTAGCCCATGGGGTCACTAAGAGTCGGACACGACTGAGCGACTTCACCTTCACTTTTCACTTTCATGCATTGGAGAAGGAAATAGAATCCCACTCCAGTGTTCTTGCCTGGAGAATCCCAGGGACAGGGGAGCCTAGTGGGCTGCCGTCTATGGGGCTGCACAGAGTTGGACACGACTGAAGCGACTTAGCAGCAGCAATAAGCAATATCAAGAAAAACAACTCAAACTTGTTAAAAGTATCCAGTGCTTTTAATAGCCTCCAAGGTGGCACCAATGGTAAAGAACCTGCCTGTCAATGCAGATGTAAGAGACATGGGTTCAATCCCTAGGCTGGGAAGATCCACTGGAGAAGAGAATGGCAACCTACTCCAGTATTCTTGCCTGGAGAATCCATGGACTGAGGAGCCTGGTAGGCTACAGTCTATACGGTCGCAAAGAGTCAGACACAACTTAAGTGACAGGGCACATACGCAGTGCCTTTTAAAGCACTGGATACTTTTAATAAGTCCTGACATTGTATGGCATATCAACCCGTGAATTACAGTCTTGCCCCATAGAAGCTGATGGTCATTACAAAACAATAGAGCTAGCATCCTTTCCTCAACAAAAGGGAATGGGAAATTGAAACACAGTCATTCTGCCCAAAGGATCTGCCTACATCTTAATATTTTTGAGAATGGTTAAACAATATAACAGATTTGAAAATTATACGGAATGTGAAGATAGATTTTAGGGAGTTCATGAAACTAATGGGAGAGAGACTAGAGGACAATATGAAGGCAGGGGAAAAGAAATGAAGACAGACAGAGAGAGAGATTGGAGAGGAAGCAGAAACAGTAGGTAGGCAAATATTAAGGTGTCTGACACCTACCCACCCACCACCACAGTAAACATTTACTAAGGAGTCACAGTAAGCATTTACCAAGCAGTTAACTATGTGCCAGGTACTGTGCTAAAAGAAACATGGGAACCAAACAGAATGCTCCTGTATTTTTTGAACTCCCAGCCACATACTGTAGCTACAATTAAATATCTCAAATTGCTTGTTTGCAACTTCAGTTCAAAAGGTTCACAGGGAAGGATTCCCTGAAGTTACTGAACCTGGAGGCACGCTATCCTTGAGACTTTGAGGAGCTGGGCCTTATCTCAACACAAACGAGGGAGAGAAAGAAGAAAGCTAGAGAAGGGGCCTCTAGATCAGCAGTTTCAAACAAGAGGCGAAAAGGCATATAATTAGCGAATTAAGCTCTCCCTCAAGGGATTAAAGCTGTCCGAGTGGCTTACTCCTCAGACACCCCCAGATCTCCCAACTCCTGCCTGCACATCTTTTCCTTGGCATAGGGCTTTTGGAACTTCTGTTCCCTTTCCAGGTTTCCATATTGGTTTTAACTTGATTTCATCTTTAGAAACACTGGGTTCCTAGAAGGGAATGGTTGTTCTTGGTTGGCAACATATTCTGTTCACACTGACTAATGACAATCATTTCTTGCAGAGAACTACTGCAGGCTATTAAAAGTGCCGAAGTCGGCGGGCCCTAAAGCAGTTTACTGGATAATAAATTGATCCTTCAACTGTACCAGAAAGATGGCATATCATACTTGAACTAATATACTACAAAAACAACTCAGTAATTTTCCTTTTCCCCGGGTTCAAGAAATTGCTTACATTATAAAACAAAGCCTCCTTGGAATGTTTCCCGAATTGTTTATACAGAGTCTCTTGGAAAATACCCATCCGTGCAGACATCAGAAGAGCAAAAGTCAGTGCCCCAATGCCTGAAAAGCAAACATGGAATTATAAAACGCCCATACTGGCTAACTTCTCAAAAACTATTTATTCTTTTCTTAAAAAAAAAAAATTTATTCAATTCTACAAATATTACACACTTAAACACGGATCATGTACGAAATTTAAAAAGAAATAAAAATCAACCACCATATTACCATCCAGTCCTAAATAGTTCACTATCTTTCCTTGTATATGTTACGTAGATAGCGGGTTGACGAAAAGTTCATTCGGGATTTTCTAAGATCTTACAGAATGCTCAAAGGAGATTTATGGCCAACCCAATAGATACTTTATGCTGAGATGGGATCATAATGAGTACGTAATTTCGTATCTTTTTCTTCATGATCTTTTTCCTGGATTTTCCTTCAAGTCATTCCATTAAAAATGTTTTCAAAGTATCATTTAAAAACAGCATACTATTCTATCATGTGGACTGTACCATACTTAAATGTCTTACAAGAGGAGAATGGTTAGATTACTTCTAATTATTTCATCATTAAAATCAACATACATCCTAGTACATAAATCTTAAACAAAATGTTGATTATTCCCTTAGGGAAAACTCTTATAAGGGGGATTACTGAGACAAAAGTTGTAGACATTTAAAAAGCTCAATACATAATTTTTTGCCCAGAGAGTCTGTGTCAATTTACCATAAACAATGTATATGAATATGGCTGCCTTACTGCACCCTTAGCAGCAATGAGAATAATCAATATCTAGCCAATATAATAGACCAAAACAAAAAGGTACTGCGTTTTGGTTTCAGTTTGCATTTCTTTGTTTAGCAAACTAGTGAGGCTGAATATGTTTACTGAATATTAATTCTGTGCCTATGAATTGTGTGTTAAAGTCTTTCATTCTTATTGGAGAAAGTATCTTCCTAATAGCTCATAAAGATCTTCATGTGTTAAGAACAGCAACCTAAAGGGATAAAGCTGCAAAGTCAGGAAGCAAGGAAATCCAGTTCCTTCTCTGCTACTGTTCCTCTGTTTGGTCGGGCTCCATCTCTTCTTGCTGTCACTGACTCTCCCTTCCTTACAGGATACAGCAAGGGCAAAGCTCTATAGGAGTTGTTTAATTAGTTAAACAAAGAGATACCTGTATTTTTAAAAATTACCCAGGAGACTCTGATGACCAGTCAGGTTTGGAAACACTGCCATGTGGAAGAGCTTATGAAGAAAAGAAATCTAAATGGGTCCTACGGAAATGTAAAGAGCCAGCTGCTGTAATGTGCCCTCCTTTTGGAGAAGCTTCTGCTCAGCAGACAGACTATAAAGAAATGGATGACACTCCCATGGTTCCCAGAGAGTGTGATGGGCAACTAGACACAGACTTTTCTTTCT
Organism: Madoqua kirkii; assembly: GCA_006408675.1. Taxonomy (NCBI): domain Eukaryota; kingdom Metazoa; phylum Chordata; class Mammalia; order Artiodactyla; family Bovidae; genus Madoqua; species Madoqua kirkii. The sequence goes on along the minus strand of SJYC01033407.1, from coordinate 5,564 downwards.
ATACTAGTGGCAACCAGGAAAAACATCCATGTTGCAGAACACGCTACCATGAACATAGACATTTTAGTTTTTCAACCCTAAGGTTCAGAGATATATAGTTAAAGGTGCGTCTCTCTACCATGGCATAATCTGTTCAGTTGAAGCTTCTTGCCAAGAAACATATCCCTTAGGAGAAAACTCTGAAAACAGAACTGCAGAGGCAATTAGCTTTACTGTAATTACTGTACTTGCCTAGCAACCACCATGCAAATGCCTGGAATCCATCATTCTCAGTTGAGCTGGACTGGGAAGTCTAGGAAATAAAAAAACATATGAGGTACAGAGACCAGAACTACATGCAAGGGGCCTTGATACAAGGAAAATATTTATGTCACCCATTTCCCTCCATAATTCTCTTTCAAAGATGTAAATCCTTGTATTACATGAGTACTTACATTTATTGTATCATTAATAGGTACCTGGGCATCCCTGGTGAGGAGTAAATAGAAATCATTTGTGAACAGACTCTTACCACCTGCTTTGCTGACATGAAAGTGCAAATAAATATCCCCACAGACACCAGAGCAATGGAGGTATATTTGAAGATACTGTATCTGCAAAAATAATAAAAAGAGCACAGATATGAATTTCCACATGATGCTGGCAGTAAGATGGTTCACGAAAGTACAGATCACCAAGACATGATCAAGGGGATCACTTCTCAGCAGAGTCCACCTAAGTCTGTGCGTGAAAGAATCAGGATACTGACACATTTCTAGTCCACACCCTTTCTGGTGGTGTCCAAGACTTGGTACACCAGTAGACTGTTTCATCAGAAAACAAAAAAAGACAGATCAGGCACGGCAGTCCATTCTGCTCTTGTGTCTAAATGAAAGCCTGACAGATCTTAATAGGGAATTCCTGTTGCTTTTCCTGGTTTCTGGGGCCCAAACATAGTGTAAAGAGACACAGCCTGCAGAGGACGGACAGGACAGAAGGACTACCAGGACAAGCAGCAGGAGTCCACACTCAGAAAAGAATTCAACTGTCCCTTTTCAGGGGAAGGTGCAGTCTTAACGTCTCTGAATGACTTAAATATTGTTTTTAAATGTTGTATAGTTGGATAGAGCGAGTAATACTAAACCAATGGGACTATTAGCAGGAATAACAGTGGCATTTCACATTAACTAAAATAGTATAAATTAACATCCTTCTCAGGCTCTTGGTGAAGCAAAAAGCTTCCGGCGACAATAAAAAGATGTTAAAATCTTACATCTGAAATTTTCTACTGAAATATTTTGTATAGTTCTGGTCACAGCGTGTCAGAAAAAGGCCAAGGGGTGACTAAGAACTGGCTAAGGGGTGGGTCAAGGAGCCAAAAGCACCACTCTAGAGAAGAGGGGTGGCGAGGAGACAGGCACTGCCGCAGCAGACGTATAAACAGACGGGAGCTCTTCAGTCTGCAGTGATCAGAGAGAGAGGTCTAAAATTCAGGTCCGAACAATCATGAAGAACACAGTTAAGGTGAACAGAGGTTTGGTCTATAGTGGGGAACACACTATAAACTTGAAGGGGTACTACTCAAGATAAGCAAAAGGAGATGCTAAATGACTAATCCACGATATAGATAGTTAGCTTAGAGAAGTTTCTGCTCTCTGGGTAAGACCTACTGGACTGAGTCAAAAAGAAAGAGAGAGAGATGACAGACTCAGAATAGGTTCTTAAGGAAAAATTAGATGTTTGATAAAGGCCCCTGACATTTGGGGCATGTCAGAATATTAATGCATTCCTTTTATAGTAAGTTCTTCTATATCCCTGCTATGCACCAAAATCAAAGGTTATCAAGGCCACAGGTCTGTCCCAATGTGAATTTTACACTACCAAGAAGCACAGGGGTCACTTCAAAGGTAATGAGCCTGAGCATTATCTCTGTATGCTTGAACAGAAGAGCCCAGAAAAGCACTCAACTACAAGGGTGCTCTCATCTGGGGAAAATATGAACCTTGGGAGATAAGGAGCTCATCACCAGGAGCCAGCAGGACAGGACAGTCATCCTTTTTATGACCCAGTCCTTTTACTTAAAGAACCCTAGGTTCCCATGCTGAATGGACAGCTACTTTCCAAGCTGGTACAGATTCCAGTACTGGGATTGGGTATGGACTACATTGAAAAGCTGGCACCAACTCACATTTTTGGTCCTAGCAGTGAGGCTGAACTTTCACTAAGAAACATTCCGGCCTGTATGTGCTGTCTCTGCCCCTTGCCCCTCCTGCTTGGGTGTGAGGGGTGAGGCTCTGAACAAAGGTGAGACACAAATCCCTAGAAACAGCATCCCAGGTACTGCTACTTTTTTTTTTTAAGATTGCTTTTTGATGTACACCATTTTTAAAGTGTTTATTGCATTTGTTACAATAGTGCTTCTGTTTTATGCTTTGGGGTCATGTGGCATCTTAGCTCAACCAGGGATGGAACCCGCACTGCCCGAATTAGAAGGTGAAGTCTTAACCACTGGACCTTCAGGAAAGTCCCTCATGTACTTCTGATACTTCCCAACTGTACCCAGAGAGAGCTGCTTGTGATTGTCACAGACACCAGCCCCAAACCTTCTCCTTGCCTCTTCCTGGCCACTGGGGCCCTTGTTAGGAATCTTCTTTGTAAGGCGTGTGATTATTCCTTAGTTCGCTATGTTGCATGCTTCCTAGGAGAGCACTGTCCCACAGAACTTTGGTAAATCTGGAAATATTCCACACCTGGGCTCTCCAATATGGTCACCACTAGTCACACATGGCTACTGAACACTTAAAATGTGACTAGAGAGATGGAGAAACTATATATTTAATTTTATTTACTTTTTAAAATTTATTTTACTTTACAATACTGTATTGGTTTTGCCATACATCAACATGAATCCGCCACGGGTGTACGTGAGTTCCCAATCCTGAACCCCTCCCACCTCCCTCCCCATACCATCTCTCTGGGTCATCCCAGTGCACCAGCCCAAGCATCCTGTATCTTGCATTGAACCTAGACTGGTGATTCGTTTCTTACATGATATTATACATGTTTCAATGCCATTCTCCCAAATCATCCCACCCTCTCCCTCTCCCACAGAGTCAAAAGTCTGTTCTATACATCTGTGTCTCTCTTGCTGTCCCGTATACAGGGTTATCATTACCATCTTTCTAAATTCCATATATATGTGTTAGTATATAGTCACATGTAGCCAGTGATGACCATGTGGGGCAGTGAAGTTCTAGATCAATTGCTTCATAAGTTATTGTTGTTCTTTAGTTGCAAAGTTGTATCTGACTCTCTGTGGCCTAGCTTGCCAGGCTCCTCTGTCCATGGGATTTCTCAGACAAGAAGCCTGGAGTGAGTTGCCCTTCCCTTCTCCAGGGGATCTTCTCAACCCAGGAATCGAACCTAGGGCTCTTGCATTGGCAGACAGATTTCTTTACCAATGAGCCACCAGGGAAGCCTGGCTTCACACGTTAGTATAGTTCTAAAGATTTAACCACAGGAGTCTATTAATTCTACACAGAGAAAATGCTGCTCCAAAAGACACACAGGTGGAGCCTCTTCCCTGATCTACTGCCTCAGGAATGGGCCTCACTGTCACAGACAGAACCAAGGCAGATGGCCAAGAGCAAACTTATCACCACTATGAGAAAAGGAATCCAGACAAAACTGGCTGGGGTGAACCTTCCTATATACAAAATAAAAGAGCACTGCTTACCTTTTTTTCAAAATGATAATTCCAAGAATCATGTTGGCAATTAGAGAACCCTGTAAAGAGAGACAACAGTTTTAGTGCATGAGGGAAAGAAAATAATGTGATTCAAGACAAACATGAAAATAGACAAGGGGGAGAAACAACTACAAAGATGGAAGTTAGGATCAATAACTAGTGAGAATCACTTGTTCTTAGGACATCAAAAAGGACAAACTATAAAATCTACCATAGAAAATAATAACACCTTTTAAAGATGAAATTAAGAATAAAAACGATCAGTTCCCAATATGGTCACAGGTGAAGCTAGGGCTAGCAGGAATATTACAGACTTATTTTTGGCAGATTTTCTAATTGTTGTTTAGTTGCTAAGTCATGTCCGACTCTTTTGCAACCCCATGGACTGTAACCCATCAGGCTCTTCTGGGCATGGAATTCTCCAGGCAAGAATACTGGAGTGGGTTGCCATTCTCCTGCAAGGTATCTTCCCCACCCAGGGACTGAACCCAGGTCTCCTGCTTGACAGGAGGGTTCTTTCCTCCTGAGCCACCTAGGACTCCCATATAATTCACAGGAGCCTTTAATAAGCTTCTCCTGAGCTGCTGTTCGACTGAATCAAGTTGTACAGGGACCTCTCTTATCCTCTCAAAAGGCATCAGCCAGCAAGTATTTACTGAAAGTCCACTCTGTGCGCAATGCTCTGAAGGTCATCTTAGTTATTATAATCAGCCCTGGAAAGTTCCTTTAGGGAATCTCACACTTCATCTCACAAAAATCTCAGGCCACACAAAAAAGTTATTATTCCAATTCTGCATTCCTCAACAAGCCTAACTACATTCCCCTTTGAGTTTCTCTCCTGTTCTTCAGGAGACATTGTCCTTATTTATACACAGACTAAACAAAGCTCTCCCACCATGCCTGAGGCAACGACGAAAACCTCTGCTGCTTCGGGAGAAACCCTACCTTCCTCAAGAATTTCCCTTTAGCTAATTATCTCAAGTCTCTGCTCTCAAAAAACAGCAGAAAAAAGAAGTAATCTATACCACATAATGAGTCTTCCCTGGTGGCTCAGATGGTAAAGTGTCTGCCTGCAATGTGGGAGAACCAGGTTCTATCCCTGGGTTGGGAAGATCTCCTGGAGAAGGAAACGGCCACCCACTCCAGTACTCTTGCCTGGAGAGTCCCCTGGGCAGAGGAGCCTGATAGGCTACAGTCCATGGGGTCACAAAGAGTCGGACACAACTGAGCGACTTCACTTTCACTTTCATACCACATACTAGAGTATAATTTTACAGAAGAAACAAAAAGTGATGAGAAAAAAGTTAAATAACATTCATAGCAAGACTGAATATAAAACCAACCAGAAAATTAGAGGCAAGATCTGTTATCTCGGGAAATTTTAACTTTTCTTTCATTAACTACCTATAAGCTCTCTGGTAAATGAAAGTAAACCATCCACCTTCACACTTCTGTCTTTTTGCTTTCCGTCTCAGATGAAGTTCAGTTTTCATTCATCCATGAGACCTAGTCTTAGACCCTAGACTTTACTTCCTATAGGACCTTTGAATTTAATGGACCCACTTAACTTCATTTTCCAGAGTAACATATGCATGTGAGTCTACAGACTTACAGATCTAAATATCATGTGCAGGGGCATGGCGATGTTGAGATTCAGGGCGTAGTTGTTCACCACGCTGACAGTGAAGAACATGGTCACCATTACGGCGTAGTACCTGAGAGGCAGAGACAGCAGTTCATCATCACATAGGGTCCACAATTTCACCAAAATCAAGTCAACTAAGAAATGCATATTGTTTATTTTAAAAGTACTGTGCTTATCTTCTCTATGTTAAAA
>SJYC01033404.1:0-14444 GCA_006408675.1 Madoqua kirkii | reverse complement strand
GGGATATACCATAATGGAAAAGAGTATTTAAAAACATGTATGTGGTGGTGGTTGGTGGCTTAGTTGCTAAGTAATGTCCGACTCTTGCAACCCCATGGACTGTAGCCTGCCAGGCTCCTCTGTCCATGGGATTCTCCAGGCAAGAATATTTTGGAGTGGGTAGCCATTTCCTTCTCCAGGGGATCTTTCCAACCCAGGAATCAAACCCGGGTCTCCTGCACTGCAGGTAGGTTAAAATTCTTAACCTACTGAGCTACAAGGGAAGTGCTCCCCAACCCCCACAAAAATGTATGTATGTGTATAACTGAGTCACTTAGCTATATAGCAGAGATTGGCACATTAGAAATCAACTATATTTCAATTTTTTAAAAATGTTAAAAATAAATGATTGAAATCAAGACCTTGAAAGCATAGCTGTACCCCCATATTCACTGCAGCACTATTTGCAATACCTAGTGATGATACAGAAACAACTGAAATGTCCATGGACAGGTGAATAGATACAGAAAGTGTGGTATAAACAGACAATATTAATCAGCCTTAAAAAAGAAGGAAATGATATCATTTGCAACAATGTGGAAGACATGCTAAATGAAGTCAGTCCAAAAGGGGAAATACTGCATGATTCCTCTTACATGAAGCATCTAAAATCAGACTAACAAAAGCAGACAATAGAATGGAGACTGCCAAGGTCAAGGGGGAAGGGACAATGGGGACCTGTTGTTTAATGGGTATAAGTTTTCAGTTATACAAAGTGAATAAGTTCAAAAGATACCTGTTCATTGTAGAACCTATGGTTAACAATTCCATATTGTACATTTTAGAAATTTGTTAAGAGGGTACATCTTATGTTCAGTGTTCTTATAAAATAGAACACAAGAAAATTTTGGAGGTGATGGATATGTTTATTACCTTGATTATGATGGCTTCATGGGTGTTATTTTATAACAATACCTGTCTCCATAGTAGGTATTATTATGCCCATTTCATTGCTAAAGACACTGAGGACCATATGACACTGAGTTAGGTAAGTGTCTCAGGGCTACCTGGCTAATAAATGGTGTTTGCATTTTATTATTATTCTATTTATTATCATTGTTGTTATTACTTTTTTCTTTTTTGCCACGTGGCATGTGGGATCTTAGTTCCCTACCAGGGATTAATGCCCCAGCACTGGAAGTGCTGAGTCTTAACCACTGCACTGCTAAGGAGGTCCCTTTTTTTAAAAAAACTTCAGTGATTTTGAGTATATTTAGAATTGTGCAGTCATTTCCATTATTTAATTTTAGGACATTCCAAAAGAAATCTCATACCCATTAGGAATCAGTCCCCACTTCCCCCTCCCCTTGACAATCTAATCTACTTTGCCTCTGTTTCCATAGGATTTTTATATCTCCCTAATAAGCCCCCATAATTCAATTTTTAAGAAATCAATTTACCAAACTTTTTAAGAACACAATGCTGTATAGCTTACCAATGGAACAGTTTAACTTGAATAATTCTTTTGAAAACATCAGAGTACAAACCTAGATCTTTTTCACCTAAATCACTTATTTTCTTGAACTTTATTCCTCAGGAATTATAATCACTAACTGCAAATCATTTCTGTTTGAATTCTCTTTGGCAAGAATCCAAAGTTTTATTTTTAGAAAATGTCCTTATTTGATTTAACATTAGGCACTTGAGAAAAGAAAATGTTTCAGATTGTTTTCCTGAGACACTTCGCCTAGATAGGAAACTGTGGTGTATCTTGATTCCGAAGTAGAAGGTGAACACTCTCAGAAGGAAGATCAAGGCACTCATTCAGTACTTCATACTTGCCCTATACACTGCATGGGTGCTTTGTATTTTATTATAGGTCTCAATCATAGGTATGAAATCAGAAAGAAAAACCTAAATTTGTTTTCCAGTTTGGAAGAGAACGGCTAAAAATGCTCACTTTACCAGTCGCTTTAGTATTTCCATTCATACTTGGTGTTCCATACCTAATGATTCCAAGAAAACCACAGAAGAAGCACAATGCCTGCTCTATAAAATTTTATTAGCGTTCCACCATGGAGAAGGCAATGGCAACCCACTCCAGTACACTTGCCTGGAAAATCCCCAGGAGCCTGGTAGGCTGCAGTCCATGCGGTCACAAAGTCGGACACAATTGAGCGACTTCACTTTCAGTTTTCAATTTCCTGCATTGGAGACAGAAATGGCCACCCACCCCAGTGTTCTTGCCTGGAGAACCCAGGGATGGGGGAGCCTGGTGGGCTGGCATCTATAGGGTCACACAGAGTCGGACACGACTGAAGTGACTTAGCAGCAGCATGATGTTCCAAGATAAGAATTACAAATTATGGGAAGCCAAATCTACACAGAACCTTGAAGACTATCTAGTCCAACCAGTTCTTATTTTCTCAATCTGAAACATGATTAAGTTGGAGTTGCCCAAACAAATTAGGAAAAAACTGCTATTCAGTCTGGGGTACCACTCATTAAATTAGTAAATGTATCCCTTACCACTGTATGCAAACATTCACATGAATAATGCAGAAAAACATTCTGTACGGTTATATTTACCCACAACTTGTTAGGAACAGTTAATAAAACAGAGTTGTTGTTTACCACTAAGTCATGTCCAACTCTTTGCAACCCCATGGGCTGTAGCCCACCAGGCTCCTCTGTCCATGGGATTCTCCAGGCAAGAATACTAGAGTAGGTTGCCATGCCCTCCTCCAGGGCATCTTCCTGACCAAGGGACTGAACTCTCATCTTCTGCACTGCAGGCGGATACTTTACCACTGAGCCACCTTGGAAGCCCAATAAAAACGGGTATACAAATACGGAAACAAAAGTTGTTAAAAGAGGAATGAACCGAATATGAGCTTCAGGCTTTGTACGTGAATTTCATTTAATCCTTCAAAACCCTGTAAGGCTGGCAGAGCTATCACCACCTTTTCACAGCTCAGAGGACAGACTCAGAAAGACTAAGTAATTTAGCTAAGGGCTCACAACTGGTTAAAAAAAAAAGGCTCTCAGTTGCTAGCATATTCTGATGTCATACAGCCTTTGGCAAGATTTAATTTAATGGCATATTCAACATAAACACACTATTATTCTGACCTTCATTTCCATGGCTGACCTGATTTCATCACATTTTTATATTTTTAAACCAATTGCCAAAGTGACCTTCCTTTGAAGTGTACCAGCTGACAGCTGGATGCATCTTTTCCTTTTATTTTCATATCCCTCACCACTTACTCCCAAGAATGACAAATGACAGATCTTTATCAACACTTTTTGCATAATAAAATTTCAGGCTCTGTAATTGCAAAGATTAACCCCACAGAATTCCCTTAAGTAAACTGGTTGCTTCAGAATAACTTAATCGATCAATAGTGCCATGAAAATAAAATACAAGTCTAATAGGCACCACACGAGGAATTGGGTGACCAAAACTATGGGCTACTTCAGTTTAAAAATAACAGAAAGGCTGAAAAAGATGCTGGACTAAGAGTTTAGATTCTGGGGTTCCAGTTCTGGTTCCACCACTTACAAGTGATAAAAGAGACCTAATTTTTTGGGACGTGTTTCACTTTCAGTAAAACAGAGAATATAATTGTTGACCTATCTTGTGCATAAGATTGTTCTGATGGGCAGTGGAGATAATTGTGCAGATTTTAAAACAAGGTGTTAAACAGCGCGATTATTATTTTATAGGTGGAAAAGGGAAGCCCAGAGAGGCTAAATAACTTGAAAACGTCACACAGCCAGGGGAATGACAGAGCCAAAGGCTGAAACTCATGAGATTTTCAGTCTTGAGCTTTTCCAGTCCACCTGTCGCCTTTTCTGTAACTGTTTCTGCTCAATGACCTTTGCACATTGTTACTCAATACTGTTTGTGTGCCACCTCAATAAAGCTACCCTAGTGTCCTCTGGGAAAGTGTCATAACCATTCTTAATTTATAAAGTTTTACGCCTCAAATTGCAAGCTTCCTAATTTATTCAATAGTATCTTAACGCTGGAAACTCTATCTCCGGTCAATTAGACAACTTTCTGCCTATGAATTCGTTCTACTGCATCCCCAAGAGGTATGCTGGGCGAAGTATCATAACCATCTCTAAGGCCAATAAAACAAATGTTTTGCAGCCTACTTTAATATAACTGAAACTTTCTTTGCAGTGTAAACCAAGTCAGACTGCTTTTTAAGTCCAAGCTTTGCTCAAGTCACACAAGCGGCATTAGCAGGATCGAGAAGAGCTGGGGGGAATCTTGGCTTCTGCCTCGAGTTCCCTTCGACCTTGGGGGGTGGAAAAGTCTACAGGCTTCAATCCTCCAGGGTATGAAACGGGCGGGTGACGACAGCAAACACCCCGAGGTTTCCCCTCGAGGGATGCTGAGAAACTGTTGGGCAGGAGAGCTGACGGGGCATAGTCCAGAGCAGATCCGGGCGGAGGCGGTTCAGGGAAAGGCAACAAGACGGGGCGGGGGGAAGCCGAGCTGCGGCGTTTGGGGGCTCCCCTCCTCCCGCTTCTTTTGTACGACCGACGGGGGTCACTCACCGGGCCAGGAGCTCTAGGAAGATCACGTTACTGCAGCAGCCTGCGAAAACCAGGCCCACCGCGAAGGCCGGGCGCATGGCCAAGACAGGGGAAGGGGAGCAAGAGCGCGGAGGAAGCGCCCAACTAGACCACTACCCCTGGAAGCCCGGCTACCGCCTCGCCGCGGCACTGAACATCACCACCGTCCTGGAGCGCCGTTCTCCCGGGTCCGTGATGGTCTCCCTTTTCTCAGCGGCTGCCACCAACGCTGCCGGTCAAGGAGCTGTAGTTCGCCGTCAACCGGAGCCCCATTCATACGAGGGGGCGTCCGAGTCCGGGCTAGACTACACTTCCCAGAATGCCGCGCGCCCGTACGTCAGGCTGCGTCGTATTCCGCTTCTGCCGGCAGCTCAATCGGAGAGAGAGGTGAGATGCCCGTCATGCCTCGCGCCGTAGCGAGCCGCGAAGCTTGCTGGGAAGTGAAGTTCCAACGCTGTCAATGTTGTTTTCCGTGAGGCAGCCAAAGGCTACGGGTGGGATTCGTGCATCCTTTTCAGGGCATGCTCATAGCTGAGGGCACTAGAACAACACACCTGTGATTGACTGATAATTAGAAGTGTTCTAGGATCTGACAATTCTCCTGAATTGGGAGAAAGTGCAAATTTTCTGAACTTCCTTCTTTACCTTTTGAGAAGATCTTTGGACTCAGGGAGATGGTGATGGAAGGCAGGCCTGGCGTGCTGCAGTCCATGGGGTCGCGAAGAGTTGGACACGCCTGAGCGACTGAACTTGGACTCAGGAAGTTATAGTATTCAATCTTGGCTTAGCCACTAATTAGCTCGGCTAAGGCAACCTGACCTGCAAGGAGATCCAACCAGTCCATTCTGAAGATCAGCCCTGGGATTTCTTTGGAAGGAATGATGCTAAAGCTGAAACTCCAGTCCTTTGGCCACCGCATGCGAAGAGTTGACTCATTGGAAAAGACTCTGATGCTGGGAGGGATTGGGGGCAGGAGGAGAAGGGGACGACAGAAGATGAGATGGCTGGATGGCATCACTGACTCGATGGACGTGAGTCTGAGTGAACTCCGGGAGTTCGTGATGGACAGGGAGTCCTGGAGTACTGCTATTCATGGGGTCGCAAAGAGTTGGACAGGACTGAGCGACTGAACTGAACTGAAGGCAACCTGTTTCTTATTATAGGTAAAGATGGGAACAGTAATGCCCATCTTGCTTGCCTGGTGACTTAGATGGTAAAGAATCCGCCAGCAATTCAGGAGACCTAGGTTCATTCCCTGGGTTGGGAAGATCCCCTGGAAGAAGGCATGACAAACCACTCCAGTATTCTTGCCTGGAGAATCCCCATGGACGAAGGAGCCTGGTGGGCTATTGTCCAGGGGGTCACCAAGAATTGGACACAATTGAAGCAACCAGCATTCGCCTGGAGAATTCCATGGACAGAGGAACCTGGTGGGCTGCAGTCCATGGATTGCAAAGAATCGGACATGACTGAGCAACTAACACACAACAGTACATTATATCAGCACTGGAAGGGGCTATCCCTCAACTCCCTCAATTTTACAGACCATAAAAAACTGAGTCCAAGCAATCCCCCCTTGTACCCTGACCAGGCCGCACTCTACTCTATGACTCTGGTTACCCACATGTGTTGCCCTTCTGTTTTAGGTCTCCCACATCCCAGTACTGGAGAAGGAAATGGAAACCCACTCCAGCATTCTTGGCTAGAGAATCTTGTGGACAGAGGAGCCTGGTGGGCTGCTGTCCACAGGGTCGCACAGAGTCGGACACGACTGAAGCACCTTAGCAGCAGCAGCAGCAGCAGAAGCAACTAAACACAGAACACAGCAATGCCCATCTTACCTGGTGGTTGTGAGGATTAAAAGCTATGATCATCTGGGGATCTTGTGAAAGTGCAGATCCTGAGGTTCTGCATTTCCAGCAAGTCCCCAGGTGCTGGTGATGCTACAGATCCATCCACCACACTTTGAAGTGTGTGTGCTGTTGTTCAGTCGTGTCCAATTCTTTGCAACCCCACAGACTGTAGCCTGCAAGGCTCCTCTATGGGACTTTCCCCTTAGATGCCTATTAAATAGTTGAGTCTGAAGACCTTTTTATCCCACCCCTTCCATTGGCTCAGGGATTTAGTGCCCCTTGTGGCTCAGCTGGTGAAGAATCCACCTGCAATGCGGGAGACATAGTTCCATCCCTGGGTTGGGAAGATCTCCTGGAGAAGGGAAAGGCTACCCCATTCAGTATTCTGGCCTGGAGAATTCCATGGACTGTATAGGCCATGGGTTGCAAAGAGTCAGACATGACTGGGCGACTTTCACTTTCAGGCAGCCAGCCAGGCTCCTTTTTCCCCCGTGGCCTACAATCATGCTCAAATAAGCTACCATGTCTTTCTCTTTCACTTTAACACCAAATATCTTTAAAGAGTAATCTATATTCATGGTTTCTTCATTTTACTCTGACCGAAGCCAGCCTATTGAAAGCAGTCTTATTTAAGAAACCTAGTGACCACTTAATTGTCAAAACCAAATGCCACAAGCTCACCTTACTCAGTCTTGCAATGACTTTTGATAATGAGAGCTCAATGCTCTTGACATTCTCTTATCCTTCTGCTTATATGACATGAATTTTCTACTTCTCTGACTTAATCTTTTTTCAGTTTTTATTTGGCTTTTTCCTGCTCTGTCCACTGAATTCTCCTAACAAACCTCCACTATCTGTCCCTCCTCCTGTTGCTGTGTATACTTTCTATTGATGACCTCACCTCCATAACTTCAGCCATCACTGTTTGTAACTGAGATGGTACATGAATGTACACGTGCAGCCCCAATCGGCTGTGTGCCTTAAAATTTCCAATTGCTTATCAGACATTTTCACCAATGAATCCTTGTAACCCCCTCAACATCAACATATACACAGTTCATTATCTACCCTCTCAAATAGGGCCCTTATTTCTATTAAGGACATTATCCACCACCTGTTCTCTTTGGGCAAAAACCTGAAAGATATTCACAGTCTTCTTTTCATAACACTTCTACCTGACAAGTGTCTCTAGATTACAGCCTCTCCTTTCAGTTTACACCCATGCCCACTTCCCCTCCTAACACGTTCTTGGTAGCTTCAGCCTATCCTCCATGCTGTCTCCACACTGCTCCCAAAAATAGACTCTATGTCACAATGCTATTCCAACAAGTCTTCCAATGGCTACTACTGTGTAACAAACCACCCCAAAATATGGCAATTGAAAATATAGTATAGGGCTTCCCTGGTGGTCCAGTGGTTAAGAATCCGCCTGCCAATACAGGAGACATGGGTTCGATCCCTGGTCTGGGAAGATCCCACATACCATGGAGCAACTAAGCCTGTGAAACCCAGCTACTGAAGCCTGAGCAGCCTAGAGCCCACCCTCCACAATGCAAGAAGGCGAGAAGCCACAATAAGCCCACACACCAGTAGAGAGTAACCCCCGCTCGCCACAACTATAGAAAGCCTGTGTGCAAAGCAATGCAGACCCAGTGCAGCCAAAATAAATAAATATTTAGAAAAGATAGCACAGAACAAAAGGATTTTCTCTCACTCACAGTTCTGTATGTTGACATCTGCCACATGGCTAGTCTGTTCTCACTGGGGTTTTGGATGCAGTTGTGGCCAGATGTCAGCTGCAGCTGGTGTCATCCGAAGTCGGCTGGTGAAGGGTTTCTCCTCGTGGCCTCTCTTAGGCTGTGCTTCCTCACAATAAGGTGAACTCAGAATAGCCAGACTTCCCACAAGACAACTAGCTCCCCCTAGAACAAGCATTCCAAGAAATCAAGTCAGAAGCTGAAGTGGTCTCAGATATCACTCGCACCAAATTCCATTATTTCCACTGGCCAAGAATGAGCCTCAGATTCATTCTGAGGAGGGACTAGCAAAAGCATCAGCTACATGTGGGTAGAGAGGCATCTTTGAAGACTAATTATATGTTGTTTCTTGGCTCCTTGCATGAAATTCACACTCTGTAGAAGGCATACAGACATATCACCATCAAGCCTCAGTTTACATTTGGAATTTCCTCTCCTGCCATTCTTTCCAGTACTACCTGGATTCCTGCCACATTAAACACTGTTCTCTGAGTTTATTTAGACTCAAAATTCACATCTCCACATGCTGTTTGGCCTGCTCAGAACACTCTTTTCACTTTGGCCAGCTCCTGCTCATCCCTTTATGGCAATGGAGGACAGAGGAGTGAGTAGATACTTCTACACTGTGCATGCGGGGGAGTCCCCTGCTGAAACATCACCTTTCTGTGTGTAGTTTTTCAGTGCACCATTCACAGCTTCTCCTCTATATCTCTAGCACCCCATACACACCTGAACCAACCCATGAATCTTGTTGCACTGTAGTTTATATGTTCATGTCAGCCTCTTCCTTTATACTATGCCCCTTTATGAACAGGACCACAGTAACTAATTCATCTCTAGATCCCTAGCATTATAGACAGTGACTGGTATATAATATGTACATATACTTTTTGTTGAATGAATGAGTTTGACTTCATTGGGAAGTGAAAGTGAGGGTCACTCAGTCACATCTGACTCTTTGTGATCCATGGACTATAGAGTCCATGGAATTCTCCAGGCCAGAATACTGGCGTGGGTAGCCTTTCCCTTCTCCAGGGGATCTTCCCAACTCAGGGATCAAACCCAGGTCTCCCACATTGCAGGTGGATTCTTTATCAGCTGAGTCACAAGAGAAGCCCAAGAATACTGGAGTCGGTAGCCTATCCCTTCTCCAGCGGATCTTCCAGACCCAGGAATCAAACTGGGGTCTTCTGCATTGCAGGCAGATCTTTACCAGCTGAGCTATCATTATTTGAGTCAAATAAGTCACACTTCATAATTTCAATAACTACATAATACATTTCAGCTTGAAACATTTTTAAAATACAAACATAAAAAATGCATTGCTCAATGAATTTGCATAAACAATGATATATAACCAACACCCTGGCCAGGAAACAACATTACCAGCACCCCCAAAGATCTCTGTGCCTCTTTTGAATCATTAGTCCCCTCCAGGAATAACCACATTTCTTACTTTCTAGCACCAGAGATTAGTTTTGCCTGGTTTTGGACTTGCCATAAATGGAGTCATACAGAATGTTTTCTTTTGTTTCTGCTTCTTTCACCTAACATTGTCAGTTCATCTGTGTTATTGTATGTACTTGTGGTTCCTTTACTCTCATTGCTGGATAGCATTCCCTTGTATTAATGTACTACAGTTTCTTGGTGATGGACATTTTGGCCACTGTGAAAAGTGCAACTATGAAATTTCTTGTACATAACTTTTGGTGAACATAAACACACATTTCTGTTGGGTATCAGTGAATTAATCAAGGTCTTTAGTCAAGAAACAGAAATCATACTGTAACGAACAGGGAAAGTTTAATATACAAAAGTATTAACTAGTAACAGAGGATTCGTTACCTACGGGGTTAAGAAACTCCCAAGATTATAGGAAGAACAACTATGACCTAGGGCAGGAGCAGAGCCCCCAAGGAAGGAACAAATCTAGAAGAGGGGGCCTTCTCTCCTGCAAACCGAGACTCGGGCTTTCCAGCAGAGGGCATGGCTATACAGCCCTCTGGCTAGCAGAGAAGTTCTGTAAGGTCCTGATGAAACTAGTTATGAACCACTCTCTAGGGTTTGGTTGGGGCACTGGCCAAGTCATGGCAAGTTGCTGTGGGGGTATACTTTCCAGGAAACTGGCAGGGGCTCTGGAGAACTTTCTGGTGACCACCTGGAATGGAACCACTGAATTCACTGCCACGGGATGTCCCATGTGCTGTAGGAACAAGGAGAGAGGAAGAAGCCCCAGATCCAGGAAGACAAGGCCCTTCCTCCTGCGGTGCTCCTACAGCACTATTATGACTGAGGTCCACAGTGTGCCACTTGGAAGAGGACTAACCGCCAGAGGATCCACCTCTAGAATCACAAGAGGAACCATGAGAGGAGTCTTTGGAGCCGGGAGGCTCTAAGTCAACACCTGGGACACTCTGGGACTTCGTTAGGTGTCATGTCAACTTCAGTATTTTAATGGTTTCATCACAAAACCAAAGTTATGAAGTGCAGACAAGGCTTCATCTCCCAGGCTCCTTTCTACGTTCCATTCCAAATTCTAGCATCTTTGAATGAATAGCAACATCTTAGACAGCAGCTGGGCTCAAACCTGCATGCCAACCACTTCCCTTACAAGGAGGACCTATTGTTTTGGGAATGTTCATCATCTTTGCCCCTGGGGTGTCAGCAGGAAAAGGCTGTCAAGGTTGTCTTAAAAGCCATTTGTGCTTCTAGCTTCAGCCACTCAGACATATTTTGAATCATTTATTAAAACCACTTAACCAACTTGTTGACAAAAAATTAAGTAAGATGACTCCTGTGGGATATTCCTCGACAAGTGTCCTCAAGTTGACAATCCTACAGAGATCTGTCACTTGAGTTTTTTTTTTTTAAACCTGTTTTCATATCTTTCACATGAGGATGATTTTCTTCCCTATTACATAAATCCTGAGACACTTGGAGCTGTGCAGGGAAAGGCACACTATAAATATACGTACAGTATTATTTATAAAGTCAAATATTTTTGTTACTTGTTTCATAGGTCAGAGTCAAGCAGTGCCCAGTGTGTTGATACACTGATGTCATCTAGCTTCTTCAAAGACATTATTCAAAGACAGATGACCTTTTTCAGAGTACTACAGGGTTTTGGCGAGGAAGGAAACTTTCTCAATCAGAGTATTAGTGGCATAAGGTTAAGGATTTTGTCTTATTAATCATGGTACCTTCCATATCTCAATAGCGTTTGGCTCAGAGCAGATGCTCAAAGACTATGGATGGAGGTAGAAAGGAAGGAAGGAATGGAGGGACAGAGCAAGGGGAGAGAGGGAGAGAGGAAGTAACGAAGGACCTTTAGAAAAACCAGCTCCTATTTACAAAACTCTTAGATACAAAACACATAAAGGGTTGAAAATGGTACTGGCTATAGTAGAAACTACAAATCAGGCTAAGCACCTGAAGAAACAGTGCTGCATGCTAGGAACTACGGGCAAGCTCCTGATGTCAGAAACTATGTTTCTTTGACCTAAGTGCCTCCCAGTAACCCTCTTCATTATTAGTGAACTGATGTTTGTTAAATTATGTTATTGAACTGACATAGTAAATCTCACCACCAGGAAAGTTCAGTTCAGTGGCTCAGTTGTGTCTGAATCTTTGCAACCCCATGGACTGCAGCACGCCAGGCTTCCCTGTCCATCACCACTTCTCAGAGCTTGCTCAAACTCATGTCCATCAAGTTGGTGATGCCATCCAACCATCTCATCCTCTGTCGTCCCTTTCTCCTCCTGCCTTCAATCTTTCCCAGCATCAGGGTCTTTTCCAATGAGTCAGTTGTTCACATCAGGTGGCCAAAGTATCGGATGGAGTTCAGCTTCAGCATCAGTCCTTCCAATGAATATTCAGGACTCATATCCTTTAGGATGGACTGGTTGGATCTCCTTGCAGTCCAAGGGACTCTTAAGAGTCTTCTTCAACAGCATAGTTCAGAAGCATCGATTCTTCTCTTTTCCAATGAGTCAGTTGTTCACATCAGGTGGCCAAAGTATCGGATGGAGTTCAGCTTCAGCATCAGTCCTTCCAATGAATATTCAGGACTCATATCCTTTAGGATGGACTGGTTGGATCTCCTTGCAGTCCAAGGGACTCTTAAGAGTCTTCTTCAACAGCATAGTTCAGAAGCATCGATTCTTCAGCACTCAGCTTTCTTTGTAGTCCAACTCTCACATCCATACGTGACTACTGGACAAACCATAGATTTGACTAGACGGACCTTTGTCAGCAAAGTAGTGTCTCTGCTTTTGAATATGCTGTCTAGGTTGGTCATAGCTTTTCTTCCAAGGAGTAAGTGTCTTTTAATTTCATGGCTGCAGTCATCATCTGCAGTGATTTTGGAGCACAAAAAATAAAGTCTCTCAATGTTTCCATTGTTTCCCCATCTATTTGCATGAAATGATGGGACCAGATGCCATGATCTTAGTTTTCTGAATGTTGAGTTTTAAGCCAACTTTTTCCACTCCTCTTTCACTTTCATCAAGAGGCTCTTTAGTTCCTCTTCACTTTCTGCCATAAGGGTGATGTCATCTGCGTATCTGAGGTTATTGATATTTTTCCCAGCAATCTGGATTCCAGCTTGTGCTTCATCCAGCCTGGCATTTCGCATGATGTACTCTGCATATAAGTTAAATAAGCAGGGTGACAATACACAGCCTTGACCATACTCTTTTCCCAAATTGGAACCAGTCTGTTGTTCCATGTCTGGTTCTAGATGTTGCTTCTTGACCTACATACAGATTTCTCAGGAGGCAGGTAATGTGGTCTGGTATTCCCCTGGTATTCCCATCTCTTTCAGAATTGTCCACATTTTATTGTAATCTACACAGTCAGAGTCTTTGGTGTAATCAATAAGGCAGAAGTAGATGTTTTTATGGAACTCTCTTGCTTTTTCGATGATCCAATGGATGTTGGCAATTTGGTCTATCCTTCCTCTGCCTTTTCTAAATCCAGCTTGAACATCAGGAAGTTTCATGGTTCACATACTGTTGAAGCCTGGCTTGGAGAATTTTGAGCATTACTTTGCTAGCATGTGAGATGAGTGCAATAGTGCAGTAGTTTGAGCATTCTTTGGCATTGCCTTTCTTTGGAATTGGAATGAAAACTGACCTTTTCCAATCCGGTGGCCACTGCTGAGTTTTCCAAATTTGCTGTCATATTGAGTACACTTTCACAGCATCATCTTTTAGTATTTGAAATAGCTCAACTGGAATTCCATCACCTCCACTAACTTTGTTCTTGGAGATGCTTCCTAAGGCCCACTTGACTTCACATTCCAGGATGTCCGGCTCTAGGTGAGTGATTACACCATTGTGGTTACCTGGGTCATGAAGATCTTTTTTGTACAGTCTTCTGTGTATTCTTGCCACCTCTTCTTAATATCTTCTGCTTCTGTTAGGTCCACACCATTTCTGTCCTTTATTGAGCCCATCTTTGCATGAAATGTACCCTTGATATCTCTAATATTCCTGAAGAGACCTCTAGTCTTTCCCATTCTATTATTTTCCTCCACTTTTTTGCACTGATCACTGAGGAAGGCTTTATCTCTCCTTGCTGTTCTTTGGAACTCTGCATTCAGATGGGTATATGTTTCCTTTTCTCTTTTGCCTTTAGCTTCTCTTCTTTTCTCAGCTATTTTTAAGGCCTCCTCAGACTACCATTTTGCCTTTTTGCATTTCTTTTTCTTGGGGATGGTCTTGATCACTGCCTCCTATACAATGTCATGAACCTGTGTCCATAGTTCTTCAGGCACTCTATCAGATCTAATCTCCTGAATCTATTTGTCACTGGCACTTATACAGTAAGGCATTTGATCATAAGGGATTTGATTTAGGTCATACCTGAACTGGTCCCATCACTTCATGGCAAATAGATGGGGAAACAGTGGCTGACTTTATTTTTCTGGGCTCCAGATGGTGATTACAACCATGAAATTAAAAGACTCTTACTTCTTGGAAGGAAAGTTATGACCAACCTAGATAGCATATTCAAAAGCAGAGACATTACTTTGCCAACAAAGGTCTGTCTAGTCAAAGCTATGGTTTTTCCAGTGGTCATGTATGGATGTGAGAGTTGGACTATAAGGAAACCTGAGTGCAGAAGAACTGATGTTTTTGAATTGTAGTGTTGGAGAAGACTCTTGAGAGTCTCTTGGACTGCACGGAGATCCAACCAGTCCATTCTAAAGGAGATAAGTCCTGGGTGTTCATTGGACGGACTGATGTTGAAGCTGAAACTCCAG
>SJYC01033403.1:0-40332 GCA_006408675.1 Madoqua kirkii | reverse complement strand
AGATGCTAGAAGAAAAGATACTCTTAAACCACTTTCAGGAAAAGAATGATGTCAGAGAATCAATCATGCTTGTTTACATCAAATGTGATGTGTCTCTAAGTTACTTACTATGCTTCCACCTTCCCTCACCCCTAGATGATAACTGATACTATTTTGAGCGAATAAAGCAAACCCATGGAATTACTTCATTTTGATTTTCCTACTCTGATTCTGTGACCTTTTCTCTGGCTCAGGCATTAAGCTATGTTACTAACCTACCTGGTGGAACACTTTGATAAGCTCCTCCCACGATGAACATAGCACATCACAATGACCGTTTCAGTTTCTAAATGCCTCTAAATGCCCACCTATCCCTCCATCAATTATGTGAGGGAGATAGGGATTATTATTCCTACAAGAAAATCTGAGGGTCAAAAAGTTTAAATACATTTGCTAAGGCCCACAAATTTCAACACATGTGGGGCCAGACAGGTGAGGTCAATGTGAAACTGATTTTCAAGGTAAATGTGTGAAACTCCAAAATGTATTGAGTTTTGGGGAGAATCAGAGGTGTAAACTGTTTCTGGGTACATTCAAATTAAAACTTTTTAAATTTTATTTTTAATTGTGGTAACATGTATTTCACACACAATTTACCATCTCAACACTTTTTAGGTGCACAGTTCTGTTGTATTAAATACCTTTACATCACTACTATCCATTCTCAGAACCTTTCTCATCTTGCAGAACTGAAACTCTGTACCCATTAAACAACCATTCAGTCTTTTATCCTCCCCCACCCAACCCTGGAAACCACCATTCCAGTTTCTGCTTCTGTGAATTTGACTACTCTAAATACTTCATGGAAATAGAAATATTCAGTATTTGTCTTTTTGTGACTGGGTTATTTCAATTCAGTTCGGTTCGGTCACTCAGTCATGTCTGACTCTTTGTGATTCTCTTTGTGATTCCATGGACTGCAGCATGCCAGACTTCCCTGTCCATGACCAACTCCCAGAGCTTGCTCAAACTCATGTCCATCGAGTTGGTGATGCCATCCAACCATCTCATCCTCTGTTGTCCCCTTCTCCTCCTGCCTTCAATCTTTTCCAGCATCAGGGTCTTTTTCAATGAGTCAGTTCTTTGCATCAGGAGGCCAGATTATTGGAGTTTCAGCTTCAGCATCAGTCCTTCCAATGAATATTTAGGACTGATTTCCTTTAGGATAGACTGGTTGGATCTCCTTGCAGTCCAAGGGACTCTCAAGAGTCTTCTCCAACACCACAGTTCAAAAGCATCAGTTCTTCGGCAATCAGTCCAACTCTCACATCAATACATGACCACTGGAAAAACCATAGCTTTGACTAGACGGACTTTTGTTGACAAAGTAATGTCTCTGCTTTTTAATATGCTGTCTAGGCTGGTCATAGGTTTTCTTCTTCCAAGGAGTAAGCATCTTTTAATTTCATGGCTGCAATCACCATCTGCAGTGATTTTGGAACCACCAAAAATAAAGTCTTTCAATGTTTCCATTGTTTGCCCATCTATGTGCATGAAGTCATGCGGCTGGATGCCATGATCTTAGTTCTCTGAAGATCTGCCTCCTGAGATGACCTGAGTGGCTTATTTCACTCAGCATAATGTCCTCGAGGATCAACCATGTTGTCAGAGGTGTCGGGATTTCTTTCCGTTTAAAGGGTGAGTGATGTTCTGCTGTCTGCTCACACGTTTTGTTTGCCCATCCATTCAGCGATGGGCACCCGAGTTGCGTCTTCTGGCTGTTGTCAGTAATGCTGGCATGAACATGTCTGTACAAATATCCCCCTGAGACCCTGCTTTCAATCTTTCTGGGAATATACTCAGAAGTGCTGGATCTGATGGTAGTTCTATCTTTAATTTTTTGAGAAACAATCATGCTATTTTCCACAGCAATCACACCATTTTCTGTTTCTAAACAATGCACAAAGATTCCCTTGTTTCTGTCTCTTTATCAACACTTATTTTCTGTTTTTTTCTTTTTAGTAGTAGCCATCCTAATGGGTGTGAGGTTGTATCTCATGGTGGTTTTGATTTGTATTTCTTTAATGATTACTGACATTGAGCATCTTTTCATGGGCTCACCAGTCATTTGCATATCTGTGTTGGAGTCCATCTAATTCACATTTTTAAAGCACGGGTTTTTGAGCCGGGTTCTTTCTGCAGGCTGGTGGCTTCTGACCCTGGATCATGCTCTGAGCAACAGAACTAGGAGGAGGGGGTCCTTGTTTAGCCCTCATTTGGCACCTGGCCAATCTGCTCCACCATCTCAATTGCCTTTTCAGTTGATGACATTTCTTACTTTTTCCTCATTAAAAGTTTTTCTGTAGATTTTTGAATTTGTACCACATGCAAAAGGTACAAAGGATACCAGTGTAAAATAATTTCCTTCCCTTTCCTGAACCTCAGTCCCCCAGCACCCTTACTTTGAGGCTAGCATTATCACTAATGCTTTGGGCATCCTTCCACTTTCTATAAAATATGTAAGTTTTTTCACTCAACTTTTTCTTTAACAATACATCTTGAAGAATGTTTCATTTTAACATTTTGTTCCCTGTTGTTGGATCTTTAGGTTGTTCACAGTATTTTGCCTTAACAATCAACACTGCATTGACTTACCAAGGGTATATACTTTTTCGTAAACTGAAGAAGTGGACAGCTGGTCATGACTTACCTATGAAACACAGCCCAGTTAACTGACTGACTCAGGTTTTAGATTCATGTTCTAGATGGGCAGCATTGATAGTACCAAGCTTTCTCAATGCAGCATGATTTACAACAGTCAAGATACAGAAACAACCTAAATGTCTATCAGTGGAGGAAAGAAGATACGTATATACAGTGCACATATATATCACATACACACCATATGTACGTGCTTTCCCAGTAGCTCAGCAGTAAAGAATCCACCCGCAATGGGAGCCACAGGAGATGTGGATTCAATCCTTGGGTTGGGAAGATCCCCTGGAGGAGGGCATGGCAACCCACTCCAGTATTCTTGCCTGGAGAATCCCACGGACAGAGGAGCCTGGCAGCTACAGTCCATGGGGTCACCGAGTCAGACACGACTGAAGGGACTTAGCAGCAGCAGCAGCAGCAGAGACTTCCCTGGTGGTACAATGGATAAGAATCTGTCTGCCAATGCAGGGGGCATGGGTTCAATCTCTAGTCCAGGAAGAGTCCACATGCCTTGGAGCAACTAGGCTCACATACCACAACTACTGAGGCCTGTGCAATCGAGGGCCCACATGCCACAGCTGCTGAAACCCATGCACTTAGAGCCTGTGCTCTACGAGAGAAGCCCCCACACCACAGCTAGAAAGCTGCCCCCACTCTCCGCAACTAGAGAAAGCCTGTGCACGGCAATGAAGCCCAGTGCAGCTGAAAAATTAAAAATAAATAAAAGCAAAGCAGGATCCAGCCCTCGATTTGCATAGTCACCTCACCCACCTTACTGTATTGAAAACTGTTATTTCATTCATTGTGGCTTTCTCTGCACTGATTTTGATGTTTTAAAATATTGCATTAAAATATTATTTGTCTTTTTACCACAATAAAGAAAATAGAAAAAAAAAAAAGCCAAACTTTCACAGGACTCCCATAGCAAAGGATATTTCTTTCTAAACCTTTCCCCATAACCAGTTTTTTTTTAAAAAGGAGGCACTTTATCTAATATTTACATACAAGACAAAATATTATATAGTAAGCCTCATACATTGTCTGAAAAACTATGCCCTAACAATAATCCTTCCATAGATCTTGTATCACTAGGAAATAAATGTTAGTGCCACAAGGGCAAGATTGCAATGAAGCAAAAATTTCCAGATAATGCATCAATTTAAGAACTGAAAATTGTACTGAAATAATTTTTAATGGAAATCTTCATGTTACTCCCTGCTTTATGAAATAAAATACAGGGAACATTGACGATCCTTATCTTGTGCACTGAACACTGTGGTTTTGAGCATCCATTATTGCAGTGTGGTGATTCTTACTGAGTCACTGGATGGACCACGGCCTCTGAGTGCCCTGATGCTAAATGGCCTCCAATTTTCTCCAGGAAACGAACGCTGCCCAATGAAGGCTGATCGACGCTCCTCTAGCGCCCTCTAGTGTTCTGTGCTCACTCTGGCCCATAACTTAACGCTGTATTGAAATTGTTTCCTTGCTTGTCGTCCCCCACCACACCACAGGCTCTGCCAGGGCAAGGATGAGGGTCTTGCCATTTTTGTGTACCCAGCCCTTAACAATAGTACCTAGCTAACAATAGTCATCCATAAATATGTGTTGAGTAACTGAATTAATGAATACATGAATAAAGGGGTGAGTGAGTAGATTCCTGTTTTCCTGTTCTGAATTCTCCTCCTTGCTTTCTATGCTTTTCATTTGATGTTCTTTTGCACTGTTGCTATCTATACATTAAGCTACATTAAGTGTGTTGGCACTTGGCCGCGGTCCCTTTCAACTCTCTGTAACCTAAGAAACCGGATGGAGCACGTGATTGGGTTTGAAAATGTTAGGCCGAGGAGCTCTCTATTCCTAATGTTTTCAAACCAAATCAAGTGCTCCATCAGTTGGTTTCTTAGGTTACAGAGAGTTGGAAGGAGGAGCTTTAGCTTGCAATCTTTCTGGCAGGTGTTTGGGGGAATTTAAAGACATATTTTTTTTCCTTCTGGCTCTTGCGTTCCAAATAGAGTTGTCAGTAAACTGATTGCTGGGTTAGAAAGTTATTGCTCTTTTGTAAATCTACAAAAGTTCATTAGGCCTTGGGCTATGTGGTCAACACAATGATAGGAAGTATGGGATTATACCTCACAAGGCATGTCCGTGGTAAGAGCTTCATATGGATCTGCTGATGGATAAAAGTGCAGAGCATGGGTCTGCTGTCCTCAGTGGTAATAGCTAAAGACACTGATGCTGGGCAAGACTGAGGGGAGGAGGGGAAGGGGGCAACATAGAATAAGACGGTTGGATGGCATCACTGACTAGATGGACATGAATTGCAGCAAACCCTGGGAGATAGTGGAGGACAGAGGAACCTGGCATGCGCGCTGCGGTCCATGGGATCGCAAAGAGCCAGACCTGACTTAGTGACTGAACAACAGCATATGGACACTTATTCAATGTCCAGCACCTTTCCCAACTTCTCTCATCTAATCTTCATAAAAACCCAATGAGATAGGCGTGGGCACTATTATGAGCTCCATTTTCTAGAGGAGGAAATTGAAGAGATCTTTCCAAGGTGATGCAAAGCTGTGACCTTGGCTAACTCCCAGATCTGCTTGATACTAGAGTCTGGAGTCCTAACTGCTCTGCTCCACTGACCCTCGAGGTTTTCAGCTTTGTCAGAGAGGCAAGATAAACTCCCACCAAACCACCAAGGTGTCTCGGGACACTCCAGCTATAACCCAGCCCCTGGTTCTTCTCCTCCACTCTTCCCTGGGCCCCACTCTTCAGCCGCTCTGGGCACCTTGCTGGGTTTTTTGGTTTTTTTTTTTTACATGATGTTGAGCCCATTCCTGCTTCAGGGCCTTTGCACTTGCTATTCATTCTACCAGGAACACTCTTTTCCCCAGGTATATCCATGGCTTTCTTCCTCATTTCTTTCAATTTTGTGCTTAACCGCTACTTCCTCAGAGAGGCCATTTTTGACCACCATATCTAAAATAGCATCCCTTGACATTCCATCTGGCCCACTCCCATTTTATTTTCTTTATCATTACTTAACATGATGGTCAGGAGAAGGCAATGGCACCCCACTCCAGTACTCTTGCCGGGAAAATCCCGTGGACGGAGGAGCCTGGTGGGCTGCAGTCCATGGAGTCGCTAAGAGTCGGCACGACTGAGCGACTTCACTTTCACTTTTCACTTTCATGCATTGAAGAAGGAAATGGCAACCCACCCCAGTGTTCTTGCCTGGAGAATCCCAGGGACAGGGGAGCCTGGTGGGCTGCCGTCTTTGGGGTCACACAGAGTCAGACACGACTGAAGCGACTTAGCCGCAGCAGCAGCAGCAGCAGCAGCAACATGATGGTCATTATCTTTTTACAGATTTTTTTTTTTAAATTTTCTGTGTCTTCCACTAGAGGTTTGACTCCAGGAAGCCAGGGACTCTGTGTGTACCTCCAGCAATGAGAACAGTGTCTTGTACATAGGAGAACTCAATATACCTGTCGAATGAACAAATTAAGATCATTAAGATAATTGTTCTTTAAGATAATTGGCAAGTATTGAACAGCAGTTCTGTGCCAGGCATTCTGCCAGATGTTTTCTGTTACAGCAGCTCATATATTACTTTGCCACATCGCTATGAGAGAACTGTATTTTCTTCTCATTTTACAGGCACAGACAAGGTAACCAAAGTTTAGAGAGGTCGTATAACCTGTTCCAGGGCAGTTAGTAGCTGAGCTGGGATGTGAAAATGCTCTTTCCTATAATTCATCATGGGCTTCCCAGGTGGCTCCGATGGTAAAGAATCTGCTTGCCAAGCAGGAGATGTGGGTTCTATCCCTCGGTCCAGAAGATCCTCTGGAAAAGGTAATGGTAACCTACTCCAATATTCCTGCGTGGAAAATCCCATGGACAGAGGAGCCTGGCAAGCTACAGTCCATGAGATTGCAAAAGAGTCAGACACAACTGAGCGAATAAATAACAACCGCAACATTTATGCATCATATCCTGAGAGTTTACTTTCTCCGGGCTTATTTTTCCGGCAGAGCTATACAGTCAGTCTCTCTAAAACTTGCAGCAGAGAGTAGTTTCTCTTCCATGTTGCACTGATGTCAACAAGTTCTCACAGACAGAGAGGACAACTGGAAGATGAGCTTCTCAAGCCTCAGCATCCACAGCATAGCCCTACCAGGTTCACACACGAGGAGCCTGCTTGTCCAGGACCGATTTCCTCCAGGATGCTTTCCATTCTCTGGTTTTTATTCCAGCTGTGACAGATGGCTTATAAAGGACAGACAGCTCCTTGAGTGGGCGGTAATGAGGAGTGGTCAGAGGACCTCCTAGGCAGAGGAGATTTTGTGTTCCTGCCCATCTCTTTAGTACAAGGAAAGCTTGTTCCTATGCAGAATATTCTCCGAAGCTTTTGATGGTGTGTCAACAGGGTGTTCTGGTTTTTTTCCCCCTGAGTGTAGTTTTTGCATCCTGCTTTCCTTGAGCTGCCCTGATTGCTGGAAGTTGCATCATGCCCTGGGAAAGCGGAGCGGCAGTCCCTGATCTCCTGCTGGAGGATAATCATTCTCTGAATGTGGACCTGGAAGATTCTGTCTTTCACAAACCTACCCAACCTGCTTTGGCTTGGTCTTGAGGGGAAGGGTGAAGGAAGGCAATTCTTTCATACAAAATCAAAACAACTCATAGTTACTATCAACTGTTTCCCCTGAGGCAACAATATGGTAGTCTGAGTTTCTGTTAGAAGTTTTGTTGTTGTTCAGTTGCTGAGTCAAGCCTGGCTCTTTGCAGTCCCGTGGACTGCAGCACACCAGGCTTCCCTGTCCTTCATGATCTCCTGGAGTTTGCTATTTCCCTTGGGGCAACAATATGGTAGTCTGAGTTTCTGTTAAAAGTTTTAGCATTTCATTATGAACAAACCCTGTAACAAGACAGATGCTCCTTTGGTCATGGTTATGAGCGACTTCCCTTTCACTTTTCACTTTCCTGCATTGGAGAAGGAAATGGCAACCCACTCCATTGTTCTTGCCTGAAGAATCCTAGGGATGGCGGAGCCTGGTGGGCTGCTCTCTATGGGGTCACACAGAGTTGGACACGACTGATGTGACTTAGCAGCAGCAGCAGCAGAGTATTCCTGGTGGCTCAGATGGTAAAGAATCTGTCTCCAATGTAGGAGACCTGGGTCCAATTCCTGGATCAGGAAGATCCCCTGAAGAAGGGAATGGCTACCGACTCCAGTATTCTTGCCTGGAGAATCCCATGGACAGAGGAGCTTGGCAGGCTACAGTCCATAGGGTTGCCGAAAGAGTCAAATATGACTGAGTGACTAACACACATAGTCAGCACTGGCTTCCTCCCTAAACCCCCCAACACCCACAATTTCATGCAACAGTGAGGAGGGTAGTTCAGAGGAGAGGGGTGGATTGGAAAAGAGAAAGTTCTCGTCTGTTCCATGTCAGGCCGGCGGGGGTGACCACTGAGAAAGGAGGCTGCAGCTCAGCCAGAGATGCCATGTGTTGACGAGGCAGCTGGAAGAGATTAGAACCAGTGTTTTGGCAGCCCACTCCAGTATTCTTACCTGGAGAAGTTCATGGACAGCCCATGGCGTCTCCAAGAGAAGAACACGACTGAGTGACTAATGCTTCCTCTGCTCAGGCCAGTCCCGACACAGACAGATCTGTGAGGTGAGGTGGACCTCGTTATCTGCAGTTTTGCAACCCCCAAACAATGAAACGGAAGCTCAGAGAGGTTGATCATTAGCCCAAGCTTGCTTACCTAAGATTCCCTTCTCTATTTAAAACCCTTCACTGATTTCCTGTATCTTCACAAAAAAAGAAAACCAAAAAATCCGAACTTCCTTTCAAAAGGGAAGGAATTCACTTCCTGGAGTGAATTGCCATGCCCTCCTCCAGGAGCTCTTCCTGACCCAGGGATTGAACCCGTGTCTGTCTCCTGCCTTAGCAGGCAGATACGTTACCACCAGCTCCACCTGGCAGGTGAAACATACACATCACCATAGGTAAAATAGATACCCAGTGGGAGTTTGCTGTATGATGAGGGCCTCCTCAGCCCATCTTCCCAGCTGCACCTGCTGCCCTCCAGCCCGTGTGCTGGGCGCTGGGTCCTGAGTAGTATCTGGGCCTCCTGAGCATGCACTGACCATCTTGTCTGGCTTTGCTGCTTTGCGTCTGTTATTTCCACTTCCCAAGTCCTCCCTTTAGAGCCACCTGGCAAATGTCTGCTCATTTCTTCAGTTCTGCCAGGTGCGACCTCCTCTTTCAGGTAGTTCCCTTGACCCTATCTGAGTTGGGATTCCATCTTCAAAAGTCCTGTGCTGCCTATTATACAGAGCGAAGTCAGTCAGAAAGAGAAAGAGAAATATCGTATATGAACACATATACACAGAATCTAGAAAGATAGCGCTGATGATCGTATGTGCAGGTCAGCAAGGGAGACACAGACATAAAAACAGACTTTTGGACACAGTGGGGGAAGGAGAGGGTGGGATATTTTGCAAAAACAGCATTGAAACATACATATTGCACACATGCTAAGTTGTGTCTGACTCTTTGCAACACCACAGACTGTAGCCCACTAGGCTCCTCTCTCCGTGGGCATTTTCCAGGCGAGAATACTGGAGTGAATTCCCGTGCCCTCCTCCAGGGGATCTTCCTGGCCCAGGGATTGAACCCATGTCTCTTATGTCTCCTGCATTGGCAGGCAGATTTTCTTTACCACCAGCTCCACCTGGCAGGTGAAACATACACATTACCATAGGTAAAATAGATACCCAGTGGGAGTTTGCTGTATGACCCAGGAAACCCAAAGCTGGTGCTCTGCTCTGTGACAATCTGGAGGGCTGGGACGGGGAGGAAAGAAGGAGGAAGGTGCGAGAGGGAGGGGACATATGTGTAACTATGGTTGATTCATGTTGACCATCACAATATTGTAATTATCTTACAACTAAAAATTAACTATTAAAAGAAAAGCTTCTGTGCTTTGAGTATCCTGCACAGTGCTCCAAGAATCTGACCACTAGTCTTTTCCAGTCTAACACTTCTCAGGAGCATCCCCTCACCCACAGGATAAGGTTCAAAGCATGGCATCCGATGTGTGGCCCTCCTTACTGTGAACCCTCCCCTAACCTTTTCTTCTAGAACCACACTGATCATCATGGTAGCTACTATCCCCATGTGGCTGTATAAACTTAAAGAATTTAAAGGTAATTAAATGGAAAAGTCAGTTCTTAGTCACATTCAGTTCAGTTCATTAGGCACATCCTAGTACTAATAGAAATGTGTGGCTTGCAGCTATCATTTTGGATAGATTTAGAGAACATTCAATGGGCAGAGCCTCAGATGGGACAGAAAGTTCTATTGGACAGCACTCTTCTAGAAGCATCTATCCCCACTTCCTGTACCACCTCTGTGTCTTCACTTGTCTTGGTCCTTTCCCAGCCCTTTTGAAAGCCCTTAGTCTGCCCCCTTCTAGTCCCAGCTGGGCAAACTGCAGAACCTCAAGCTTGGGGGATAATGACTTTTGCTATTGCCACTCCCTTGCTTTGATCTTACCAGCTGGCAGAGCATCCCTGCTGGAGTGAAGGCGATTTGTGCTCTATCTGAACGTTATCATTTCAAGGCCACCAAATTCCATTGATTCGAGTGGAAAGACACTGTAGAATGTTCCTTACCTTCTGTTGACCTGGGACCCTGTGACAGGAGCAGCTTCCATATCACAGTCTCATCGAAAGGATCTCAGCGTCCTTATTGGCATTCTGTAGGAGCCTCGGTGACAATGCTGAGCTGATGGAAGGGTCTTATGCGTCATGAATATGAATATCATTATTGAAATGCCTCTGGTAGATGTCAAAGATAAAAGGAAATATTTTATTTTGTGTTCATTAAGCACTAGAAGGTATGTTTCCCCAGGATGCGACTCATTAAGCCTGTAATGGTTAATGGGAGTTAAATTCCAACATCACATCAAGGGGGAGAAATGATCCCTCAAGTATTTGGAAACTCCTTCCTCCAAACTGCTGATCAAAGCTAGGTTATGAACTTCTGCGTTGTCTTGCTAATGGATTAGACTAACTGTGTTCTTTGAATTTTTTTCCCTCTCCATATACTAACTTTCCCTAAGTAGAGATGATTACAAAAAGTTTATAAGCACGAGAGATTGTGAGGTCTGCCAGAGCCAGTCACCATGATCGGGTTTCCCTCAAAGGGAGAGAGATGAACATTGGATAAACGCCGATTACATATCAGGGGTTTTACTTATGCCTTCTCACAACTCATAGAACCCCAGGGAGATGCTCGTTTCTGTCTTATCCATGAGGAAACTTAGGCCTAGATGGTGAAGTCATCTGCCCTGAATCACACGGCTGATGGGGAAATAACGTAACAAGCCCAGAGCTGCCTGGTTTAAACACACATCTGTATACACTCTTATGGGTCATCTCCCCAGTGTCTGTCAGATCCCTATTCTGTGATAAATGTTACATATACAGGACTGGGGTCAGCACCCAAGATGAGGAAAAACAGCTAACAAAATATCCAGGTGTGGATATTCATATAAACTCATCCACTAATATAAACTCATCTACTAATGTGGTTTCCTCTCCTTCCATAAACCTGCTGGCGGGAAAAATGAAGGGATCCTAGATCATGGGGAGCAAGTAACTAGGAAAGTGCCTTGGAGTGGCTTGGGAGAGGAAGGGGCAGGTGCTGAGGCAAGGGGTGTAGACAAGGTGCTGGCTGGTGCCTGTAGCATGCCTGTGGATGGGACCTTCTCCCCTGCATCTCATCCCACTGTAGAGGCAGCGTCTGGTGACTTCTGGAGGGAGAGAAACCCCAGACAGCTCAGCACCATGCAGAGTTTCATAACATTTACGACAAAATGTCTCAGCTGCTGAGGATGGAAGAGAAAATGGATCCCTGCTCTCCCTACACCATCTTCCTGTGACAGTTTCTGGGTTCTGAGTGGAACACAGCCCAGTTTTGTCATTCTCCCTCTCTGGGCCCATTCTATGGGTCGGGGTAATATCTGTGCTTTTCTCCTTTGTGCTCTCTTTGGCTTATCCTATCTGGAGTGAAATGTGGGACCCAGGGAAAAAAAAGAAATAGATTTGCAAAGCAATGCTTGGAGTAACAGACGACCCTGCTGAGACTCCACCTGGAAGGCTGTGCTTGGCTCTGAGCATCTAATTACCAGCTGGGTACCAACAAATGGGGTGAGTGTTGGGAGGAAAGATACAAGAGTGATGGAGGAGGGAAACTGGATTTATGGAGGACGATTAAAAGAGCTGAATGGTGGAACTTTGTAAATGATGATCTGGGGAAACTCAGGGACCATCT
This sequence comes from Madoqua kirkii, assembly GCA_006408675.1. NCBI lineage: Eukaryota > Metazoa > Chordata > Mammalia > Artiodactyla > Bovidae > Madoqua > Madoqua kirkii. The sequence continues at coordinate 28,285 of SJYC01033403.1, read as the reverse complement.
ACTCATATCTGAAGGTTGTAAACAGTCAGCAGAGTAAGAATTATTTTGCTTAGACCTAAGAAATATAACAAAGAGTAATGAAAAGAAATATATAATAATAATGGACTGTAATTTTACACCTATTCCCATCCCAAGAAACCTCAAAACATTTTATAGTTGTGTAATATACATGCTACAGTGGGGTATATTCAGACTATAAAGTGGCTTGTAATTTAGCTAAAGCTTTTGCAAAAATAATAATATTTAGTGAGAGGGTAATGGGCACTTTGAGTAGGAAGTGTAGGGCCCTGGTTGTGCTTTGCTTGCTGCCTACTCATGGGCAGACTAGAGGTGGACGAGAGGGTTGTATAAGTATACTTATACTTTTGTAAATAAGACCACTAACCAAGTTTCCCACTGCCATTTTCAGAGGCACACACGGTTCAACTCTGTTTTACAGAAAAATATAGAAGACCTACATAGTCTGAGAAATACGGGTCTCAGAAAACCACAGAGGCTACTACAGCTCAGCTCTGAGGTTGTCAGCTACCTGCTCGAGACAGCCAGACCTCCGGGTCACTACACTGCTCTCCTCCAGACCCTGGCCCTTCAGTGGCTGCACAGGGTCCCTGCCCCTCTCTGGACCTCAGCGCTTAGTCTCCACTGGAGGAGGCCAATCTTTGTCCCTTTTCTGAATGTGTTACTAAGGAGTGGTGAGCCTCTGCCTTCTGCTGTTCCCTCTGCTTAGAATGCTCCTTCCTCCAATATTCATATGGTTCACTTCCTCCCTGTGTTCAGCTCTCTGCTTAAATTCCAAATTGTAGACAGACTGTATCTGGCCACCCATCTGCAGTGGCAGTATTCTCCCAACTTCATTACCCTCCAGCGCCGCCCTCACCTTCTTTATTTTTAAGTTGTTATTATCAACACCCGAAATATACCATATATCACATACTTTCTGCCTCTCATAACTAGAATGTAAGTTCCTGCAGGACAGGGACTTTGCTGTTCTGTCCGCTGTGGCATCACCAGCAGCTGACGATATCACTAGATGTGACATTTGACCTTCCCAAAGTGATCTGACCTTACCAATTGACCTCGGGCTCTGTAAAGAGACGTGAGGATGAAGGGTCTCAAAGAGAAGGAATAACTGCAAACTGAGAGAGGTTATGGGCTCCAGAAACTGTTTTTTTATCACTTCTGTTCCTTATAAGTGAGACAAAGAGATCTGCCCTTACTTGCTGAGCTCTTGGGCAGAGAAAAGCCTTCTGCAAAAATGAAGCAGAGGACTCCCCTGGTGGTCCAGTGGTTAAGAAGCTGCCTGGCAATACAGAGGACTCAGGTTCGACCCCTGGTCTGAGAAGATCCCTACTGAGCCCACGAGCCCTAAAGCCCCTGCTCCACAACAAAGAAGAGACCACAATGAGAAGCCCACACACCAAAATGAAGAGTAGCCCCCACACGCCACAACCAGAGAAAGACCTTGTGCAGCAACAAAGACCCAGCACAGCCAAATTAAATGATAAATTTAAAACAAAAAAAACATGAGGCAGAGCATGAACTCACTGACTATCTGAGGCAGTGTTCAGGAGATGAGGAGGAAAAGCCAAGCCCAAATGTCCTCTCAGGCACACAATTTCATGCCATGTCCCTGGAGGTTTTGTGTGTGAGGCTGGTCCATCCCATCACCTCCTGGCCACTCACAGCATATGCTCAGTAAATATTAGCAAAGTGATATATCTTTCTGATATCTCAGGATAAAAAACCTTATATACTGCATGTGTAAATTATACCTGCAGTATGCATTTAACCTTTTAAATTCTTAACATTTAATAGTCCTCTGGGATATACTAGTGATCTTCTCTCCAATTTGTAGATAGGAACACTGAGGCACAAAATTACAATGTGAGGGAATTTCACATTACAGGAACCAGATTTATAGCCAGAGCTCCTCAAGTTTTAGAACTTTCTTGGGACCTCTGGGCATCTCCTACTGGAGTCCAGGTTTTATATCTATAAGCTCCTTGCCTCCCACTTTGCAGAAACTTGTAGAAAGTTGTCAGAGGATTATAAGGAAACTCTTCCTGCAGAATTGGATATGTATATAGAGTAATGATCTCATGCTAGGAAATCTGTAAATCCAGACCAGCTCTCCTCTGCTGCTGATCACAGGTGCCTGAGGTCTCTGGCACAGACTGTTTGCGCAGTGTATATTTCAACTGGCTGTAAGGCCTCGCTGCTCCAAGTAGCACTTCGGTATCGTGCTTTTCCTGCCTTCCCTCTGGTTAAGCATCTTAATGGCCACGTAGGGCTTCCCTGGTGGCTTAGACAATAAAGGGTCTGCCTGCAATGACAGAGACCCAGCTTCGATCCCTGGGTTGGAAAGATCCCCTGGAGAAGGAAATGGCAACCCACTCCAGCACTCTTGCCTGGAAAATCCCATGGACAGAGGAGCCTGGTAGGCTACAGTCCCTGGCGTTGCAAAGAGTCAGACAACGACTTCACTTTCACTCAACTGGTAATGTGTTTTCCAACCTAAGTTTTCAGTGATTGTCTTCAGTTTGTAAGTTGCTGATGGGTCAATAGGATCAGAGGTTTCGCTGGTTCCTTTATTGGCGGATGTCAGCATCCTTTTTACTTTTGTCATTAATGCAGCGTCAATGGTATGCCAGGTAGCCCCCAATGTGGGGGCCGGAGGAGGTGGACCCTGTCCTTGGCTGGGACCTCACAGGAGAGTTGAGAAGCAGAACAGCAAGTGTTTTGTCTTGGGAGGTGAGGCCACCACATGTTACTCACCATGCAGGGAGCCTCTGAAACCACTTTGTTTAATTATGGGTGGAGTAGCCGTACACACAAAACCTCCAGGGACATGCAGTGAGGCGCCATGCTGGAGAGGACATTTGGGTCTTTCTCTTCCCATCTCCTAAACACTGCCTTGGATAGTCGAGGAGATGATACTCAGCTTCACTTTTTCTTCTCTCATGCCTGCTTTGCTTCATTTTTGCAAGAGGCTTTTCTCTGCTCAGCAGCTCGGCAAGTAAGGACAGACCTCTTGGTCCCATTTACGAGGGACAGAGGAAGAGATAAAAGAAAGATCTTGGAGCCTGTGACCTTCCTCAATCTGCAATTATTTCTTCTCTTTCAGACCTTCCCTTCCCCCATATCTCCTTACAGACCCCAATGTCATCAGAGAAGCTCAAATTAGAAGTACAAGACCAAGAAAGCCAGGTGCCAGTTAAGTAGTACCTTTTCTATAAAAAAGCGTTAATGGAGCCATCTCAGACACTCTGTGCAGACCTTCCAGACTAGGTAGGTAATGATGAAGGGACCCTTCTTTCTTTTTAATCAAAGATATATATTTATTTTCCATTCTTCACCTGGTGGTGTGGAAATTTCATTAACCAGGTAACAAAAGGGAGTCCACTGGGCAATATGTTTTGAAGGGAAGGAATTAGGTCCATTTGCCATTTGGTACTACATTTTGTGAAAAATATTGCACAGATTTTGGCTTCCAAAATGGCAAATGACAGCGTGGAATGCTCAGTGTGATCTGGGCATTGTGGCTGCCTTTGTGAGCCTGCACCAGGGTGAAACCTGGACCATAATGTTCTCAAAAAAAGGGTGTCCTGCTCCATTTGCAAAGAAATTTCATTTGACTCATATGTCAGGTGTCACGGTCGTGTGTCCATACTGAACATGCTCAGTTGCTCAGTCATGTCCAACTCTTTTCGACCCCATGGACTGCAGCACACCAGGCCTCCCTGTTCTTCACCATCTCCCGGAGCTTGCTCAAACTCATGTCCATTGAGTTGGTGATGCCATCCAACCATCGTCTTCTGTCATCTCCTTCTCTCCCTGCCCTCAATCTTTCCCAGCATCAGGGTCTTTTCTAATGAGTCAGCTCTAGGTAAATAAATCTAGAGACGAAAGTGGCAGGATATGGGCAACATTTTGAGCATTGGGTGAAGTGATGATTCTGAGTTCAGTATGTGTGGTTTTTGTTTTTTTCTGTGCAAATGAGTTTTTGAGGGTTTCTCTATCAAGTTTTAATTTAGGAATGTAAAGTTGGTCTGTAAGAGTTAACAGGCTCTAATTTTAACATAAAACACCAAAGTAAGAGAAACAGTATGGAGTTACAGGAAAAGTAAATACATGCTTGGAATCAGATACTGGCTTCAAAGCCTAACTCTGTTTCTTACTAGGTGTTATGAGCAAGTTGTTTAAAAACCTGCAGCTTCCACTTCATCTGTAAAAGGGAAAAATAGCATCTATCTATTATAAGCCCGAGAATTCAGTGATATTACGTATGTAAAGCTCCCAGCACATGGGATGAAGTCAATTAACTTTAATCTCTTTCCATCCTCTGTCCACCTTAAGATGCAGCAGATGAAACACACAGCCAAGGTCACCAGAGGAGGCTCTGTGTTCTGCATACAAGAGCTGTGGCTGAATGTGTTTTCAGATGCTGGTTCTCACAGTGGCCAGATGAAACCCACAGCCTCAGGAGGCTTTGGGGCCCCAGAGGGCTCTGGGCAGCTGCTTACTGCACACCAACTTTGTTTAGAATCAGATCCTTGAATGCTTCAGTCCTCTTCGGAGATGCAATATGACGTTGGAGGAGTAAGCTTGGCCTGGGAGCGAGGGGCCTGGATGAGCAGTGAAGTGGCCAAACATACATTGAGTTTGCTGCCTAGTCAGCATGCACACTGCACCTTGGGTCTGAGAGGAGAGAGAGGTGAGGCGCATTCCAGGGCATTCTCAGAACTCTGGCAGGAAGCCCTGCTCTCGCAAGTGATGGTAGGCAGTAATCACAGGCTCCGTGGAGGATTGGAACGGAAGCCACTCCATCTCGCTGTGATCAGTGACACTTCCTTCCTTCCGGGGGAAAGTCCTAGGCAGTTATGTCCTCCCTGCTTTGGCAGGACAGATGCCATTCTGTCTTGTGAAGCAGGGAAGAACCTTGCCTCCACTCTCTCCTGCTTTTTCCTCCATCCTTTCAGAGTCTCCTATAAATTTTCTCCTTATAATCAAGTCTTGTCCAGTACAAATGGGAAAAAATAACTTCCCTCAAGTTAATAGGCTCCACAATCTTTAGAAATGCTGCTACATGTCTTGCTGCTCAGTTGCTAAGTTGTGTCCTACTCTTTGAGACCCCATGGACCATAGCATACAAGGCTCCCCTGTCCTCCACTATCTCCCAGAGTTTGCTCGAATCTGTGTCCATTGAATTGGTGCTGCCATCTAACCACCTCATCTTCTGCCACCCCCTTCTCCTTTTGCCTTCAAAGGACAGAAGAGCCTGGTGGGCTACAGTCCATGGGGTCACAAAGAGCTGGACATGCCTGAGTGACTGACACTTTCACTATGTGTCTAGCATGGCTTAGAACCAGCTCAGGACACCCCCAGAGGTGGTTTCAAGGGAGTGGGCTGGAGTGAGCTGGAGGTGGTTTGGGAATAAAAAGGGAAATGTGAGAGCCACGGGGCTGGGGCAGGTGAGGACGACTGATGAGAAGTAGAGAGGTAGGGTCTCTGGGTGAGAATCAGGATTTGGAGGCCAAGGGATAGAACTAGACTGGCTGTGGAGCCTGGCCTCTCTCTGCCTCCTTGAGACACTTTCAGAAAAGGCACATATTACCTTCCACTGCTTTCTGCGATGGAATTTGTGTTTCTTTTGGATGCATCCCTGCAGTGAGACATACCTGGATTAATTCAGGGGCCAGGAGTTGTCATGACACGTTTAATGCACATCGGATGCTGGTAACACCGACTGAACACTTCACATTCATTTGCACACCTAACCTTTACAGCAATCTTTACATTTATCCCCATTTCACAGAGGGCAAAACCAAGGCTTAGCAGATTTTAAGTTTAAAAAAGTCTACAACAAATATTTATTTCTCACCATCCTGGAGGCTGGGAAGTCCAAAAGTAAGGGGCCAGCAGATTCAGGAGAGACACTGTGAAGCTGTGAAGTGGCAAAGGCAGGGCTGAGTTAGAAGCCCAGGTGTGTCTGACTCCAGAGCCCACAAGCTCTCCCTGCCCCCTGCACTTTCTTCCTGTTACAGAAGATGCTATGTCTTGGGAAGGAATCTGTGCTCACCACTGAATCACCAACACTAGGCTATATTTCTGAACATCACATAAGCGAATCCTGGAGTAGCACAAACTCAGTTAATCCACCCAACACACCTGTGCTGAGCAAGATGGCGTGAGTCAGTCCTCTTTGGTTTTTAAACTCAGAAGCCTTCATAGGAATATGCTTCTGACTTGACAGTTACCCTCTCAAGCAAAACATTTCATGGCTTAATTATTTCTCAGGAGACTTTCAGTGCCTCACAGAAGTGCCCATTCACTTGAAATTTGGAATGATGAACAGGCAAAGAAAATCAGCAAAATCAGCAAATTCAAGACACGGTCAAGTATGTTCCCAGATGCTTAATTGTTATTCGGGGACAAAAATAAAAGGGCATAGGGTTCCCAGATGTAATGTGGACCCCAGAGTATGCTCCAGATATGCTTTTGATGGGGTGTACACCTCATTTCATCAATAAAATTGGGGCAACAGATAACACTGATGGAGGGATAGGTAAGTTCAATTCAGTTCAGTTCAGTCGCTCAGTCGTGTCCGACTCTTTGCGACCCCATGAATTGTAGCACGCCAGGCAGGCCTCCCTGTTCATCACCATCTCCCTGAGTTCACTCAGACTCACGTCCATTGAGTCAGCGATGCCATGCAGCCATCTCATCCTTGGTCGTCCCCTTCTCCTCCTGCCCCCAATCCCTCCCAGCATCAGAGTCTTTTCCAAGGAGTCAACTCTTCTCATGAGGTGGCCAAAGTACTGGAGTTTCAGCTTTAGCATCATTCCTTCCAAAGAAATCCCAGGGCTGATCTCCTTTAGAATGGACTGGTTGAATCTCCTTTCATCAGGGCATAACTTCTGAAATCAGAGGGCAGAGTTGGGGAGAAATTAATAGTAGCAGCTCAGAACTGGAAGGCATTTTGAAAAGTTGTCTAATCTGTCCCCCCTAAATCAGTGGAGGTAGTTTTATTTTGAAAGGCCCCCAGAAAACTATTTTTTTGGGGGGTAGAGTCATTGCAGTGTTAACAACTCTTGCTTGCTGGAAATTGAATCCCCCTAATTCATCACTTGTCACAGCAAACACAAGCTTATGGAGTCTATCTATTTTTCTAAGGATTTACAATCTTACCACTTCCAAAAGTTGTGTGAGGCAACACGTTGATGGAATTGGCTCAGAGCTTGGGGAAAAGAGAATGTAAAGAAGCCGAGGACTCTGTGAGGTGTTGCCCTAAAGAAGGACAAAGCGTGGCCTCAGTGTGTGAGCATCTGGGCTGGACACATCATAACTGGAATGGACTGAGGGGCAGAGAGTGTCCCAGGGCTACAGTTGGTGCAGAGTGAAAAAACTGTAAGTTGCTTTGAAACTCTCTAGGAAAAGAAGACAGTGGCAACAGGTAAATTTTGACACAGCAGAAGATTAGAGGAAGTAATCCTCAAATCGTACGTCCCAGTTTACACCCTGTGTCACAGACGATCCTTAAGGAACACGTGCTGTGCTCTGTGTCTGCTCAGTTGTGTCCGACTCTTTGCAACTCCATGGACTGTAGCCCACCAGGCTCCTCTGTCCACTGGATTCTCCAGGCAGGAATAATGGAGTGGGTTGCCATTTCCTCCTTCAGAGGATCTTCCTGACCCAGGATTGAACTCGAATTTCTTAAGTCTCCTGTGTTGGAGAGACATTCTTTACCAAGGAACATGTTGGGGAGTTCAAATGAATCCTGCCATTGTTCGAAAGCTGGATGTGTAAGTGACCTATAAAAAGGGAAATCCAGGCGGTAGCAAGAGGGGAAGGAGAACCTGTGTTTCTGGAGGTAGCAACTAGCGGGGGTTAGGGGGAATGTTGGCTGTGGGCAAGGATGCTGGCTAAGCCAGGACCGTGCAAGGCGAGAATGAGGCTCGCTATCAAGTGAAGCACAACAAGGAGTCTCATCGGCCTCTGTGAAGGTACTGTGCTGACCTTTCAGGCTACAGAAGAGCTTTTCATGCTGACAGGCTGAAAGAAAATGCAAATGTTGAGAAAAACTGAGTGAACTGAGGGCGAGGAGACTTAAATGGGATAGAAGCAATCTCGGCTGTGTGAAAACACAGTGTGCATAATGCGGAAGCTAGAAATGCTCCTCCTCTTCATTAAGAGGAAGAGTGTTCAATCATGGTGCTCCTCTTATCACTATGGTTACTACCCTGGACTCGACGCAGTAATTAAACTGGGATCGAGGTGCTTTACCAAGACCAAATATCAGAATGGGTATCATGGTGTGTATGTGAGGCAAATCTTGCACAATGCCCTCAGAGGTAGAAAACAAAAACTAGTAAAAATATGCAAACAAACAAACAAATAAACAAAAGGAAGAAAACTAAGGGACACTGTGGACCCTTTGTGCCCTGCATCTAGCAGGAAGTCTAGGACTTGGATTGAAGGAGGAGCTGAGGGATAGATGGATGGATAGGTGGGTAAATGGATGGATGGACAGATGGAGGGACAGGTGGATAAATAAATGGATGAATAGGAGGATGAAGTGATAAGTGGATAAATGGGTGGATGAAGGGATAAGTGGATGGATGGGTGAGTGGATGGACAGATGGGTAGGTAGGTAGGTGGATGGATGGATAGTTGGCTGGGTGGGTAGATGGATGGATGGATGAGTGAGTAGATGAATAGTGGATGGATGGATAGGTAGGCACATAGATGACTGGATGTTTACAGTTAAAAGTTTACCCAGAATATCTGTAAAACAAGAAAGGTTGGGGAGGAAAACAGGGATTAGCATCACTGGTTATGGGGCTTCCCAGGTGGCACTAGTGGTAAAGAGCCCACCTGCCAATGCAGGAGATGCAAGAGATTCAGGTTTGATCCCTGGATTGGGAAGATCCTCTGGAGGAGAAAATGGCAACCACTCCAGTAAGTTTGTCTGGAGAATCCCATGGATAAGGAGCCTGGCAGGCCACAGTCCATAGGGTTGCCTAGAGCTGAGCCCTGCTGAAGTGACTTAGCACACACACGCTCACTAGATCTGGATAACAGACACCTTCTGGAACACTGCTGCACCATCCCCACGCACAGTCCTTGAACTGCTGTTGATCTAGGTGACTGCATCAGCAGCCGTTGTTCCAGATTTCAGTTCCCACCCTTTCCTTGCTCTGTTTATGCGGTTCTTCCTTATTCCTCTTTGGCCACTGCCCCTCAGACCTCCCAGCTAATTTTCCTCTACCTAAGCTCTAGATGTTCACTCTCAGCCCTGTTCTCCTTGGGTGAACTCAACCACTGCCATGATTTTAAAACCTTCTTTATCCTGATGGATCTAAATTTTATCCTTGGTGAGAGCTCTCTCTACGCAATACATTCACAAGCACAATGACCTACTCTTCAACTCTGATGTCTCAGAGGCAGCTGATGCTTCAAGTGTTTGAAGCAGAGCAGTTTCCCCTCCTGCCCACTCACTGCTCCAGGGCTCTGGTCTCGGTGCTGGTACCTGCACCCACCCAGCTGCTCAGACCCAGAAGTCTGGGGAGCACTCTTGGTTCTACCTTTATCTCACTCCCTTCTCTTCCCAATAGAATACATCCATTCACCAGTCATGTCTGTCTCCCAAGTTAATCTAGAATCCTTCTCTTCATCTCTGTTGCCATAACCTTGGACTAAGAAGTCAGTATAGTTTTTCCTCTGGACCCTCAGTTGCTCCCACTGATCTTCCTGCTTCCACTTTTCCTTTCCAGTTACCCATTTATGCTGTCACTAGAACGATCTTCCAAAATAAACAAAAAATGATGTATCTAATTAAAACTCTCTCACTGCTCCCTAATTGCACCGCCAATAACATTCACAACTTGGCTGTCAGACCTAGGAAACCACAACTTCTGAGACCCAGCCCAATTCAGCTTTGGGCCACCCTGGCATTTAAGGTTCTCAAATATACTCAACTGAATTACCGAGAATAGCAAGGAGAGCTAAGAAAGCCCTCTTAAGTGAACAATGCAAAGAAATAGAGGAAAACAATAGAATGAGAAAGACTAGAGATCTTTTCCAGATAATCAGAGATGCCACAGGAACACTTCATGCAAATATGGGCACAATAAAGGAGAGAAATAGTAGGGCCTAATAGAAGCAGAAGAGATTAAGAAGAGGTGGCAAGAACACACAGAAGAGCTGTACAAAAAAGATCTTAATGACCCAGATAACCATGATGTTGTGGCCACTCACCTACAGCTAGACATCCTTCAGCAAGAAGTCATGTGGGCCTTAGAAAGGATTACTATGAAGGAAGCTAGTGGAGGTGGTTGAATTCCAGCTGAGCTATTTTAAATCCTAAAAGAGATGCTGTTAAAGTGCTGCACTCAATGTGCCAGCAAATTTGGAAAACTCAGCAGTAGCCACAGGACTGGAAAAGGTCAATTTTCAATCCAATTGCAAAGAAGGGCAATGCCAAAGAATGTTCAAATTACTACACAATTGCACTCTTCTCACATGCTAGCAAAGTAATGCTCAAAATCCTTTAAGTTAGGCTTCAACAGTATGTGAACTGAGAACTTTCAGTTGTTCAAGCTGGATTTAGAAAAGGCCAAGGAACCAGAGATCAAATTGCCAACATCCGTTGGATCACTGAAAAAGCAAGAGAATTTCAGAAAAACATCAACTTCTGGTTAATTGTCTATACTAAAGCCTTTGACTGTGTGGATCACAAAAAACTGTGGAAAATTCAAGAGATGAGAATACCAGACCACCTTACCTGCCTCTTGAGAAGCCCATATGCAGGTCCAGAAGCAACAGTTAGAACTGAACAATGGACTGGTTCCAAACTGGGAAAGGAGTATGTCAAGGCTATATATTGTCACCCTGCTTATTTAACTTAAGGCTTCCCTGGTGGTGCAGTGGTTTGATCCCTGGCTTGGGAAGATCCCTTGGAGAAGGAAATGGCAACCCACTCCAGTATTCTTGCCTGGAGAATCCCATGGACGGAGGAGCTTGGTGGGCTACAGTCCATGGGTCGCAAGGAGTCGGACACAACTGAGCGATTTCACTTTATTTAACTTATAGGCAGAGTACATCATGCAAAATGCCAGGCTGAATGAAGCACAAGCTGGAATCAAGATTGTTGAGAGAAATATCAGTAACCTCAGATATGCAGATGATACCACCCTAATGCAGAAAGTAAAGAGTAACTAAAGAACCTCTTGAAGAAGGTAAAAGAGGGGAGTGAAAAAGCTGCCTTAAAATTCAACATTCAAAAAACCAAGATCATGGCATTTGGCCTCATCACTTTATGGCAAATAGATGGGAAAAAATGGAAACAGTGACAGACTTTATTTTCTTGGGTTCCAAATCACTGAGGATGGTGACTACAGCCATGAAATTAAAACACTCTTGCTCCTTGGAAGAAAAGCTATGACCAACCTAGACAGCATATTAAAAACCAGAGACATCACTTTCCTGACAAAAATCAGTCTAGTCAAAGTTATTGTTTTTCCAGTAGTCATGTACAGATGTGAGAGTTGGAACATAAAGAAGGGTGAGTTGATGCTTTTGAATTGATGCTTTTGAATCTCTAAGAATTGATGCTTTTGAGTTCTGGTGCTAGAGAAGATTCTTGAGAGTCCCTTGGACAGCAAGGAAATCAAACCAGTCAATCCTAAAGGAAATCAATCCTGAATATTCATTGAAAGGACTGATGCTGAAGCTGAAGTTCCAATACTCTGACCACCTGATGCGAAGAGACAACTCTTTGGAAAAGACCCTGATGCTGGGAAAGACTGAGGGCAAGAGGAGAAGAGATGACAGAGAATGAGACGGTTGGATGGCATCACTGACTCAATGGACATGAATTTGAGCAAACTCCAGAAGATGGTGAAAGACAGGGAAACCTGGTATGCTGCAGTCCATGAGGTCACAAAGAGTCAGACATGACTGAGTGACTAAAAAACAATGGCAACAACAAAATAAATTCAGCTTTCCCTGCCCTGCGGCTTCATTTGTGTGGTTCCTTAGACTGGAATATTCATCCCCTTCTCTCTTTTTTTAACTTTTAACTTTATATTGGAGTACAGTTGATTTCCAATGTTATGATAGTTTCAGGTGTACAGCAAAGTGATTCAGTTATACATATATATGTATCCATTCTTTTTCAGATTCTTCCTCCTTTAGGCTGTTACATAATATTTAACAGAGTTCCCTGTGCTGTACGGTAGGTTCTTATTGATCATCCATATTCTTCCCCTTCCCCTTAAATGACTAATTCCTACTTCTTCAGGGTTCAGCTTAAACCCTTAAGTTATATATCCTTCCAGTATTTGTCTGTTCAGGCTGCTATAAAGAATACCACAGACTGGGTGGCCTATTAACATCAGAAATATATTTCTCCCAGCTCTGGAGACCAGGAAGTACAAGATTAAGTTTGCAGATTCTGTATCTGTTGAAGACTCTCCTCCTGGTGCATAGACGGGCATTTCCTCACCACATCCAAAACAGGAGAAGGGGTGAGGGAGCTCTCTGGGGTCTCTTTTAAAAGGGCACTAATCCCATTCATAAGGGACCCACCCTCACGATGTAAGCTCCTACCAAAGGACCCACTTCCTAATACATCACACTGGGGCTTAGGTTTCAACATATGAATTTGGGGGTAGATCCAAACATTCAGTCTATATCATTCCCTGCAACCACTCTTCTCTACCATAACAGTTTGTACTTCTGGATTCTATTTCCTCTTACTTTATAATTTATAAATTTATGTGCTTATTTTGCTTGTGTCTTTTTCTGTCTACTAAATCACAGTTTCATAAAGACTGGGGGTACCTTTTGTGTTGTTCACAAGTTTCTATTGGGTTGGCCAAAGAGTTCACTTGGGTTGTTCTTACCATCTTACAGAAAAGCCCAAACTTTTGGCCAACCCAATATTTTCTAGGAATCTGGAACTGAGAATCAGAGATGGTGTCAGTCTCTATTAGTTGCCTGCATTCAAGACAAATCCTCCAGAAGCTGTGGGAATGAATCTCTCACCAGAGAACAGAAAGCAAGAAAAGAAACTCCTACCAGAAAAGTGATATAGACCCAGTGGTGGAGAGACAGGGAGAGACACAGACTCAGAGAGAGGCAGATACACCCCTGCCCTCTCTGGTTTTGGTTTTGTTACTTTCTTTCTTTCCTTATGAGATCTCAAAATCCTCACAGCAGTCCTGTTTTAGCTTGGGCTAAACTGAGTACATTTCTATGAGCTGAAACCAAGAGCAGCTGCTGTTCAGAGATAGAGACAGAACAAGTGGAAGTTTCCTTTTAAGCAAAAAAATACACATGGTGAATCACTTGTTGCAATGGACCAGTGACAAATTTCAGGAACTGGGAATGAGCACTCCACACCCCATGGAGTGCCTGTTACCTGTTCCCCGTTTGGGATGGCACTCCTCTGATCTACCGTCTCTCCAAGTGTCCTTGTGCTGGAGTGTAGCTGTGGGCTCAGGAAGGCCACGCCTCTGACCACCGGAACACGGTCACCTGGAAGGAGAGTCAGATGTGAGACCCGAGCTCTCTGTCTTGGCAGCTGCAGCAGCCCTTCAGGGCAACGATAGATTCGTGTTTCTTCCTTCAAAGGATGGGGCTAGGCTAATGCAACACATCCTTCCTGAAAATGACACTTGTCTAGGTTTCTGCGCTTTAGGGTATGTGATTTCTGAAGGGTAAATATGGCCTTAAAGGGGAGAAATTGTTCTGCTTAACTATGCAGAGAATTCCCAGTGGTTCCTTTAATTTGGTTTTCTCCAATAGGGCACATTTGCATTTACTGACTTGTGGCTTTTTAGAATAGCAAATGCATCTCTCTCTTCTCTGTGTTTCATTAAATGACTAGGCGGTCTCTAAGCTACACTAACATTAGCCAGTACCCTTGAGATTCGGAGGCTTGTCCATCTAGCTGGCTGGTTTCTCTTCCTCCACCCTTCCTCCCCCATCATTTTTCATTTTATATCCTTCTGGTCACTGGGCCTCAGAAAGGAGGGCGTGTGTGTGTGTTTGTGTGGGCTTCCCAAGTGGCGCTAGTGGTAGAGAAACTGCCTGCCAGTGCAGCAGACATGAGAGACACGGGCTTGATCCCTGGATCAGGGAGATCCCCTGGAGGGGGCCATGGCAAACTACTTCAGTATTTTTGCCTGGAGAATCCCCAGGCTACAGTCTATAGGGCTGCACAGAGTTGGACGTGACTGAAGTGACTTGGCACACACGTACACACGTGTATATGTGTGTACAACATACAGATGTGATGGGATAGGGAGATGAGAGGACAAAGAGTGTATGAAATCTTGCTTAGGGTAAAAACAGACTGCTTTGGTCCACAGCTGAAGTTAGTAAAGGCAGGGATTTTTTTTTTTATTGTTTTACAATTTAGTGTTTTAATAGGCTGTCACTGCATGACACTTAATATTTGGTGTTGGTGATGTGTGCTACCAAGTGGCTCCCCTTCTTGTCCAACAGTGGGGAGGGGCAATTCTGAGCAGAAGGTCACATGGCCCCGGGACTCCAGCCTGAGCCTGGAGCAGCAGGGACGAGACCAGCCCAGCTGGGAACTCACATTCCAGAATGACACAGCTGAGTGATCAAAGGGAGAATTCTCCATACTCTAGCAGAGAAGCCAAGATATCCGGGTTGATCTAACACATCCTCTGTGGTTGAATGTTTTCTTTGCTCTGGTGTTTTGCAACTACGATTAAGGCAGATCATAATCACTCACTGGAATGAATTACAAGTAGAGAATAAAAGGTTTCCCACAAGAAACTCTGAAAATTCAACAAGATTCCCTAAAAAGACAAGAAAGGCTACAAAACAATTCCATGATGCACTGGAATTACCAACATGCAAGATAATAACGTTCAATCAAATCGGGTGTGCCTCACATTGTCCTTTGGATTCATTTAAGTAAGTTTCTTAGGGTTGGATGATCTAAATCCTGCCTGTGGAGAGCATCTTTTGCCTTTTTAATAATAGTCTTTTAAAAATGAATTTGTTCTCCTCTACATGTTTATGAGCTCTTTGGGTACGGAAAAAGGCACTTTCCAGACTTTAAGCTTTGTAATGGAAGCAATTTTTAAAAATACAGCTTTATATATCTGAGAAGAAAAACAGCCTAGCTCAGGAGTCAAATATTCTGGTTTTGAGACATTATTTTCCCACTGCACTTGGGCAAATTGCAACATTTCCAAGCCTTCCTCCTCTGAAAATAACACCTCCTCTACCTGGATGTTAGAAGGATTTGATGAGATATGGTATGTGAAAGTATTTTGTAAACTGTGAACCATGAAGAAATTTATTATTTCTCCTCTAGGCTACTAGCTGTACTTTTCAGCAGTAGTTGGTCAAAACAGTGAAAATTCTTTTTCTACTTGCACAGTATTTTATAGGCACATGATATTCAATATTTATGTGCTCAGAGCTGTCGCTGCTCTGCTGACTTCTCTGGATTCATCGTGAAGCCAGGACCCATCAACTTGTTCTAGGATATTAGGGGCATGTGTTAGGATTAGAACCTTCCAGGCTATGTATGCTCTGGGAGTAACTTTCACTTCTGGAACTATCAAGTAGCATTCAAATGGTTTCATCTCTTTCACCTATATGAATCTCCTCTGATCACCTTCAAATTTCCTCTGGCATGCTTAGATGGAAGGTGTAGTCCAGGAGCATAGCATCTGTGATCTTTCTTATAGATCCAAACTCTAACACAACAAGAAATTGTCTCAGGGGGTCTGCCCTATAGGGGCTTCTGTAATGTGCTGACTTAAGACTCATCCAGCATTTAGTGCAACATTTATGATGCAAATGTTTGGTGCAGGGTTAGGTCCTGTGGAACGCAGAACATGTGCAATTCCACTCTTCCAAGGTAAGCTGCTAAGTCACTTCAGTCGTGTCCGACTCTATGCAGCCCCATAAATGGCAGCCCACCAGGCTCCCCCGTCCCTGGGATTCTCCAGGCAAGAACACTGGAGTGGGTTGCCATTTCCTTCTCCAATGCAGGAAAGTGAAAAGTGAAAGTGAAGCCGCTCAGTCGTGACCGACCTTCAGTGACCCCATGGACTGCAGCCTTCCAGGCTCCTCCGTCCGTGGGATTTTCCAGGCAAGAGTACTGGAGTGGGGTGCCATTGCCTTCTCTGCCAAGGTATGAAGCAACCCCAAATATATGTAAATATTCACATGACATGAACTGAAGATTATTTATAAAAAGAACCTGTGGGATTTTCCTGATGGTCTAGTGGTTAAGTACTCTGCGTTCGCAATGCAGGGGTCATGGGTTTGATCCCTGGTCAGGAAATTAACATCTTGCATGCCACATAGAATGGCAAAAAAAAAAAAAGAATCTTGCATTTTTGCTGGCAATGTGCCCTGTGTGGTTTGCAAGGTGGCACCGTGGTGATGCTAGAACTTCCCAGGTGGTGCTAGTGGTAAGGGATCCGCCTGCCAATGCAGGAGACATAAGAGATGTGGGCTCGATCCCTGGGTCAGGACGATCCCCTGGAGGAGGGCATGGCAACCCACTCCAGTATTCTTGCCTGGAGAATCCCATGGAGCCTGGCAGGCTACTGTCCATAGGGTCGCAAAGAGTCAGACACAACTGAAGTGACTTAGCATACACAGCACACAGACGTTCCAGGGCCACATTATCACAAAACCACAAAGCCAGCCCAGGGTCCAGAAAGGCTGCTCTGGTGGGCATTGCTCCCTTATTTGCCAGAAAGCAGTTTGGCCCAAACATTTCTTTCCCTTGCTTGTGAGAAGCTTAAGGCAGAGTACATTTGGCTGAGGATAAACCCTTATATCCAGCCCACTCTCAGGACCAGGCCTGTTGTCAGGAGGGTGCTATGGCCAACTTGGTGATGAAGTTACTGGCACATGAAACAAGATGGGGAGAGCGATGGTCTTGGCTGGTGGTTTTGAGGGGGTACCTGAGCAGTTGTTATCTTGATAACTTTTGCTTCATAAAAGGATGCTAATTTTGTCAGTTTTTCTTGTCACTGACTGCATAATATTTACCCTTGGAAGTGACATCACCACATGGATCAGCTCTTTTCCAACTTAAAATGGGAGAAAGTTGATGTCATCGATGAGGTTGATATAAACTTCTCCAAACAACAGTGGATACAGATTGGTGGACAGACTAATCTCTTCTAAACCAGGCTTGACTGAGCCTGTCCCACGACCACCTGCTAATGGATGTATCTTCCACAAGCTGTTTATGTACACCATCAATGGAGCCAATCAAGTAAGCATCACACAGCCAGAAACAGACATGACTGTTCAAACACAGATCCAATGGTAACTGTCCTCCTATTTTCACCTTCATAGTGATGCTTTCAGAGATTCATTAAAATATATTGTTTTGATCGTTGAAATTTAAGAAGCATTACTTCTTTCACCATTTCAGGTTTCCCAGAGCTTAAAGAATTTTGAATAACTAATTGCTTAAGTGTCACAGTGTAAAAACAGACCCAGAAGATTTTCTTGGCAGTAAGACCTGTCTGTGAGCGTTTGAGCCCCTGTGGAGGTGTGGGTCAGCAGTGGCCTGACACAGGGACACTGGCTCAGCAGTCCTGGGAGGCATGTGGTCATTTTGGAGGTCACCTTTAGTCCTACCAGAGAGCCTATAGGCTTCAGGACTGGGACACCTCAGGCCAAAGAACTAACAGGGAGGAAGCAGAGGCTTACCCATCAGCAGACAATTGGACTAAAGATTTACTGAGCATGGCCCTGCCCACCGGAGCAAGACACAGTTTCCCCCACAGCTGGTCCCTACTATCAGGAAGCTTGCACAAGCCTCTTACCAGAGGGCAGACAGAAGAAGCAAGAATTACAATCCCACAGCCTCCAGAACAAAAACCACAGTCACAGAAGCTAACCAAAATGATCCCATGGATCACAGCCTTGTGTAATTCAATGAAGCTATGAGCCATGCCACGCAGGGCCACCCAAGATGGATGGGTCACGGTGGAGAGTTCTGACAAAACGCAGTCTACCGGAGAAGGAATGGCAACCCACTTCAGTATTCTGGCCTTGTGAATCCCATGAATGGAATGAAAAGGCAAAAATATACGACACTGGAAGATGAGCCCCTCAGGTCACTAGGTGTCCAATATGCTACTGGGCAAGAGCAGAGAAAGCTCCAGAAAGAATGAAGTGGCTGGGCCAAAGTGGAAACAACAGTTGTGGATGTGTCTGGTGGTGAAAATTAAGTCTGATGCCATAAAGAACAATATTGCATAGGAATCTGGAATGTTAGGTCCATGGATAAGGTAAACTGTAAGTGGTCAAGGAAGAGTTGGCAAGAGGGAACATCAACATATTAGGGATCACTGAACTAAAATGGATGGGAATGGGTGAATTTAACTTAGATGACCATTATATCTACTACTGTGGGCGAGAATCCCTTAGAAGAAATGGAGTAGCCCTCATAGTCAACAAAAAATTTCAAACTGCAATACTTGGGTACAGTCTCAAAAATGACAGGATGATTTCAGTTCATTTCCAAGGCAAACCATTCAACATCACAGTAATCCAAGTCTATGCCCCAACCACTAATGCCAAAGAAGCTGAAGTCAAATGGTTCTGTGAAGGCCTGCAAGACCTTCTAGAACTAACACCAACAAAAGATGTCCTTTTCTTCAAAGCGGATTGGAATGCAAAACTGGAAAGTCAAGAGATACCTGGAGTAACAAGCAGGTCTGGTCTTGGAGTACAAATGAAGTGGGGCGAAGGCTAACAGCTTTGCCAAGAGAATGTCCTAGTCATAGAAAATACCCTCTTCCAACAACAGAAGAGAGGATTCTACATATGGCCATCACCATATGGTCAACACCAAAATCATAATTATATTCTTTGCAGCCGTGGATGGAGAAGCTCTATACAGTCAGCCAAAGCAAGACTGGGAGCTGACTGTAGCTCAGATCATGAGCTCCTAATTGCAAAATTCAGGCTTAAATTGAACAAAGTATGGAAAACCACTAGACTAGTCAAGTATCACTTAAATTAAATCCCTTATGATTATACAGTGGAAATGACAAATAGATTCAGGAGATTAGATCTAATAGAGTGCCTGAAGAACTATGGATGGAGGTTCGTGTCATTGTACAGGGTGATCAAAACCATCCCCAAGGCAGTGATCAAAACCATCCCCAAGAAAAAGAAATGCAAAAAGGCAAAGTTGTTGTCTGAGGAGGCCTTACAAATAGCTGAGAAAAGAAGAGAAGTGAAAGGCAAAGGAGAAAGGGAAAAATACACCCAATTGAATGCAGAGTTTCAGAGAAGAGCAAGGAGAGATTAAGAAAGCCTTCTGATGGTGTACACCTGTGGCTGATTCATGTCAATGTATGGCAAAACCAATACAGTATTGTAACGTAGAATAAAGTATTAAAAAAAAAAAAAGAAAGCCTTCTTAAGTGAACCAGAGATCAAATTGCCAACACTCATTGGATCATAGAAAAAGCAAGGGAATTTCAGAAAAACATGGCTCTGACTCAGCTAGGCAGATGCCTCAGGCTTGGGGCTGTAACATAAATAACACACCTGCCCTCAAGTGCTTCCCAGGGAGTATAAGCGGATCCAGCAGCCCACTACTGTAGGCTGCTGCTTCCTGGGATTTCCTGGGTCAAACACCAGGGAAGGTCCCAACATATTAATATATCTTGGGGTCTAACATGAGATTGTCATTTTTTTCAATCTGGCCAAGTAAACTTTACATAAAAATGTTAATCCACAATTAGCATCATTACATGAAGAAAAGGCATTTTAAGAAAAAAAAACCAGGAAGGGAATAATTACAGAATATAGGACAATCTTATAAAATGAAAAACTTAAAATTTTAGGAACTCACCAGATTGAGATTTTTAAAAATCGTTTGATTATAAAAAGGTGAGGGTGGTGGGTATTGGGATTAAAGATCTGGCTCAAGTCCTGGCCCACTTACCCCCATTCAACCATGGCTCGAGGCAAGCTGCTTCTTGTCTTTCAGCCTTGGCTTTCTGTCATAGAATTGGGATGGTAAAGCTCACTTTTCAGGACCATCTTGAGGTTTGAGTGAGAGTCCACAAGTGAGAGGGCAAAAGGGCTTTGTGAATTGTCAGGAGGCAGGCAGAAGTCAACCACACACAGACTCTGGAGCCTGCAGGTGATTCAATCAAAGAGGCAACCCAGGGCTGCATAGGTATCTTCCCCTTCATATAGGACTGAGATGAGGCAAGAGATGTTTCAACTCTGGCTGTGCAGACAGTATGGTTGCTCATCAGAGATTCTGCTCCGAGGGGCTAAGTATTTTTTCTTTATCAACAGGGGTGTGGCTGAAAATCGGCTGGAGTGTTGAAGGATCTGGGGTCTCTTTTGGTGACAGTATTGGAGGTACAAGGTGGGAGTGGTCAGCCTCTGTCTGTCCTGTTTGGGGTTTGTGTTCCTTTCCTCTCCAGTGCTTTGCCCTAGGCTTTCTGACCAGTGAGGACTCTCAATGCTGTGCGCCGCAAGCTTCCTCCTGCTCGTTAGAACCACTATTCCAGAGAATTCCTGCAAAAGCATCCTACAGACTGAAGTCCCAGTTACTTCAGAGGGTTCATAAGCAATCACTCCTCACGTGGTCACGCAGTTCAAGCGAAGTCCCAGCCCAGCCACTTCAGAAATGACTTCAGGAGATTCCCCGCATAGCTGCACGTGCTGGTATTGCTGCCATGTCTCAAGGGCCACTTAAAAAAAAGTTTTTTACTTATTTATTTGGCTGTGCTGGGTCTTCCTTGCGACATGCAGAATCTTTTTTTATAGTTGCGGCATGTGGGATCTAGTTCCCTGATTAGGGATTGAACCCAGGCCCCTTGCTTTGGGAGGGCAGAGTCTCAGCCAAAGGACCACCAAGAAAGTCCTTGGAGGATTCTTCTTAGAAATCAGAGGCCACTTTCAGAGGCTGACCCCTAGAGCCTCCTTGTACCTGGGTGAGGTTCAAGGTCCACTTGGCTGAGCCTCCTGGGCAATAGGCCGGGTGGGGAGGCCAACAGCACCCGCTGCAGGCAGGGCTGGACCCTCCTTGGTTCCCGTCAGCGACCTGGTCCTGCCCTCTGACCTCTCTTTTCACTTCCTGTGCTTCCAGTCCGCCTTTCCTGCCTGTGAGCTCCCCCTTCCACCTCCTGAATTTCCACATCCTACCCGGAACCGGACCCTGGGCTCTATCTGCTTCTGGGCTTTCGTCATCACCCAGACACCCAGCACCAACCTCGCAGGAGCCCCCCACCGCGCTGGCTGCGTCTCTGCCCCTCCTCCGGGGGAGCGGTATTTGATCAAGTGATGCTCTTTAGGATCATCTGGACAGGAAGGGGACCCGGAACCCAGAGGGGAGCCTCAGAGCCTGAGGGGATGGTAGGGACCGGGGTTCTTCAAGCCCAGGATGCCAACTGGAACTGCCCCTCCGACATACACACACCTTCACCCCACAGAGCCCTCGCTCCTCACAGGGGCTCCCACGTCCCTTCCCTCAGCTGATGCAATCGCCTCCCGGTGGCGGTGCCCCAGGAACACTGAGAGCCTTGACAAGCCCTGGCTCCATCCCTCCCCCTGCTCACTCACCTGTCCTTCTCTCAACACCTCTTTAACCCCAGCCTTTCTCTCCCCCTCCGCCACCCGGTCTCAGACACTTTATCAAGCAAAGCTGATCACACGGCTCATAAGAGCTGCGGGCACCCCAAGGAAGTTGGGGGGCCCTGAGGGGTCTTCACATCACCCCTCCAGCCTGGACCGCGACAGTTTTTAGGTTGCCTGGCAGACTAACCCCCGCGAGCAGCCCTGCTCATCTCCTCCTCATTAACGGGATGTCTGGCAGCGTCCCCCCCACACCGCCCCCCAATATTTAAAGTTCAGTAAGCACCCACCCCACCCCAACGCCACGAGCTCCCCAAGTGCACGGAGCCCTCTCTCAGCTCATGTGGCTCAGGACGTGGAACCCGTTCATCTAGTCCCCGGGTGAGAGCCAGCAAGAAGAGGCCTGGGCTGGAGGGCAACCGAGCAGCTTGTACAATTAGAAAAAAGGCGGCCGGCCCAGAGCTTTCTTCAGGAAACTGCGCCCCTGACTCCAAAGCGCAGAGCCAACACGGGGCTTGAAGGCAGCCACCACTCCAGCCCTGCCTCTGATGCGTGGGGTGTGATCTTTGGTCGGTTAATTGAGCCTCTCAGAATTTCGGCCTCCTTCTCTGCAAAAATGGGAGGATGGTTTCTCTGCCCCTCCTCCGGGGGAGCGGTATTTGATCAAGTGATGCTCTTTAGGATCATCTGGACAGGAAGGGGACCCGGAACCCAGAGGGGAGCCTCAGAGCCTGAGGGGATGGTAGGGACCGGGGTTCTTCAAGCCCAGGATGCCAACTGGAAACTGCCCCTCCGACATACACACACCTTCACCCCACAGAGCCCTCGCTCCTCACAGGGGCTCCCACGTCCCTTCCCTCAGCTGATGCAATCGCCTCCCGGTGGCGGTGCCCCAGGAACACTGAGAGCCTTGACAAGCCCTGGCTCCATCCCTCCCCCTGCTCACTCACCTGTCCTTCTCTCAACACCTCTTTAACCCCAGCCTTTCTCTCCCCCTCCGCCACCCGGTCTCAGACACTTTATCAAGCAAAGCTGATCACACGGCTCATAAGAGCTGCGGGCACCCCAAGGAAGTTGGGGGGCCCTGAGGGGTCTTCACATCACCCCTCCAGCCTGGACCGCGACAGTTTTTAGGTTGCCTGGCAGACTAACCCCCGCGAGCAGCCCTGCTCATCTCCTCCTCATTAACGGGATGTCTGGCAGCGTCCCCCCACACCGCCCCCCAATATTTAAAGTTCAGTAAGCACCCACCCCACCCCAACGCCACGAGCTCCCCAAGTGCACGGAGCCCTCTCTCAGCTCATGTGGCTCAGGACGTGGAACCCGTTCATCTAGTCCCCGGGTGAGAGCCAGCAAGAAGAGGCCTGGGCTGGAGGGCAACCGAGCAGCTTGTACAATTAGAAAAAAGGCGGCCGGCCCAGAGCTTTCTTCAGGAAACTGCGCCCCTGACTCCAAAGCGCAGAGCCAACACGGGGCTTGAAGGCAGCCACCACTCCAGCCCTGCCTCTGATGCGTGGGGTGTGATCTTTGGTCGGTTAATTGAGCCTCTCAGAATTTCGGCCTCCTTCTCTGCAAAAATGGGAGGATGGTAATTCCCTGGGTCCCTGTAGGCTACAGAGAGATCTTCGCAGGCACCGCTCCCAGCGCAGTGCCTGACAGGCAGGCTTTTGTTCGCTGGGAACCGGAAGAGCAAAACGTGAGGTGTCACCGCCACCTGCTGGCAGATCTGGGTGTTGCAACTAAAGGCTCCAGAAGGAACACAGAGCATGAAGGCTTTCTTTGACTTGCTTCAATATGATGCGTAAGTATGGATAGAAACTGGGGAAGATTGTACTAAGAAGTGGATGAGAAGGCATTCTATTCAGAGAAAATCTCAAGTGAGGAGGCATGGCAAAGATATCTAAGAGATCTGGTGTTTCTCAGTCTGCGGTGAACTCTGCACAAATAGGCAGTGGACAGGGATATTGTTGAACTCCAGGGTGTGGCCGTTCTCCATTACCCCTCCATCTAGGCTTTAGAAAATCAGTGGCGTCTCTGATCCTATACCATGTCCCTGGTGAACGTGATTTTCTCTGGCTGTGTGAAGCGAACGTCGTAGGAATTCTAGCATTGCTGGGCAAGACCTTCCAAACGGTATTCTCAAGGTCTGGATTCTGCAGGGGCTGGTCTGGTATATAGAAGTCTCCAGAAGTCTCCAGTCCTGACCGCTGAGGAATCGCATTCACCCAGCTCCAACTTTCTTTCACTGGCTTCTCTCAATGGAGACCCCCAAGGGGTCAGTGGGAAAATCTTGGGTTGCACACAGTGGATATCACCCATTGCTTCAGGAAGAGAAATGTGAAAACATGCTGTTTGAAGCTTAAGCCTGAAGCATGAAGCTTATTTAGCCAATGGGAAGTGACTGATATCAGCAATGAGGTACATCTGGGGTCTGTAGCAGCCTCTGCGTGAGCGAGAGCGTGTACCCCATGCCCTTCAGCTCCACTCTGTGGCTTTTCAAGGGCTTCTGTTTCCTGGATGGCATCCTGTTCCTTTACTGATTTCTGTGCCAGGCAGTGAGCTGAGACCATGGTACTCTGTGACCTAAAACAGTTTTCACTAACTGTTGCTAACTAGTAATGCTAACTAGTTTACAATTGGAATTGCACCTACAACCTTGGACCCATCATCTCTGTATTCTAAAAACTGAGATCACTAGCTTAGAGGAAATTGCTAAATAAACCACCCATGGGTATACGTGGATCAGTCTCAGGTCTCCTGCAGGCAGGCTCCTTACCATCTGCGCTACTGGAGACCTCATGGGTGTACACACACACCTGCATGCACGTACAAACAGACAATGAGAGGCCACAGAGAAATGGACTGAGATAAATAATGTAGCCTTGTCACAACTTGAGCAGAGCTAGCATCTCCCGGGCACAGCAGAGAATCAGGAAAAGCCAGAAGGATTTGGCAACATCCTTGTTCCTCTGACAAATTCCAGCCCTTTTTCTTATCTTCTTTCCCCCAGAAAGGAAGTCCTGGTAACTCTGCACATCGAGCCAAAAGGGCTTCTGAGGAGATGCATTTCAGACCTTTAAGTGATGCCTTCTTGGTGAGCAGAAGCTGGGGACGCATGGCTGCCAGCTGTCCCCGCTTCCATGAAATCCAGACTGAGCCCGGGTTATCAAAGCCATGTGCAGCCAATCCTCAGCTAGTATGACATGACCTGGCCCAAGTCCTGGCAAATATACTTTGGGCCTTTATGGCTCATTGTCAGAGGATCTTGGTAAGCTGGGGGCCTTGCTGACCTTGGCTGCTGTTTGGTCTAAAAGAGCCAAGAACCTCAAGTTTATGAGGTTTTTCTTGTTGTGATAAAATATACATAATACAAAAGTTACTGGGCTTCTTCCCAGGGGGCTCAGTGGTTAAGAATCTGCAAGGGACATGGTTCAATCCCTGGTCCAGGAAGATCCCACATGCTGCATAGCAACTAAGACCATCTACCATAACCACCGAGTCCACAAGCTGCAACTACTGAAACCTACAAGTTTAGAGCCCGTGTGTGTGTACGTTCTCAGTCGCTCAGTCCTGTCCAACTCTTTGCAGCTCCATGGACTGCAGCCCACCAGGCTCCTCTGTCCATGGGGATTCTCCTGGCAAGAATACTAGAGTGTGTTGCTATGCCGTTCTCCAGGGGATCTTTCCAACCCAGGGATTGAACCCAGGTCTCTCGCACTGTGGGCGTTGACCGCTGAGGAATCGCATTCACCCAGCTCCAACTTTCTTTCACTGGCTTCTCTCAATGGAGACCCCCAAGGGGTCAGTGGGAAAATCTTGGGTTGCACACAGTGGATATCACCCATTGCTTCAGGAAGAGAAATGTGAAAACATGCTGTTTGAAGCTTAAGCCTGAAGCATGAAGCTTATTTAGCCAATGGGAAGTGACTGATATCAGCAATGAGGTACATCTGGGGTCTGTAGCAGCCTCTGCGTGAGCGAGAGCGTGTACCCCATGCCCTTCAGCTCCACTCTGTGGCTTTTCAAGGGCTTCTGTTTCCTGGATGGCATCCTGTTCCTTTACTGATTTCTGTGCCAGGCAGTGAGCTGAGACCATGGTACTCTGTGACCTAAAACAGTTTTCACTAACTGTTGCTAACTAGTAATGCTAACTAGTTTACAATTGGAATTGCACCTACAACCTTGGACCCATCATCTCTGTATTCTAAAAACTGAGATCACTAGCTTAGAGGAAATTGCTAAATAAACCACCCATGGGTATACGTGGATCAGTCTCAGGTCTCCTGCAGTGCAGGCTCCTTACCATCTGCGCTACTGGAGACCTCATGGGTGTACACACACACCTGCATGCACGTACAAACAGACAATGAGAGGCCACAGAGAAATGGACTGAGATAAATAATGTAGCCTTGTCACAACTTGAGCAGAGCTAGCATCTCCCGGGCACAGCAGAGAATCAGGAAAAGCCAGAAGGATTTGGCAACATCCTTGTTCCTCTGACAAATTCCAGCCCTTTTTCTTATCTTCTTTCCCCCAGAAAGGAAGTCCTGGTAACTCTGCACATCGAGCCAAAAGGGCTTCTGAGGAGATGCATTTCAGACCTTTAAGTGATGCCTTCTTGGTGAGCAGAAGCTGGGGACGCATGGCTGCCAGCTGTCCCCGCTTCCATGAAATCCAGACTGAGCCCGGGTTATCAAAGCCATGTGCAGCCAATCCTCAGCTAGTATGACATGACCTGGCCCAAGTCCTGGCAAATATACTTTGGGCCTTTATGGCTCATTGTCAGAGGATCTTGGTAAGCTGGGGGCCTTGCTGACCTTGGCTGCTGTTTGGTCTAAAAGAGCCAAGAACCTCAAGTTTATGAGGTTTTTCTTGTTGTGATAAAATATACATAATACAAAAGTTACTGGGCTTCTTCCCAGGGGGCTCAGTGGTTAAGAATCTGCAAGGGACATGGTTCAATCCCTGGTCCAGGAAGATCCCACATGCTGCATAGCAACTAAGACCATCTACCATAACCACCGAGTCCACAAGCTGCAACTACTGAAACCTACAAGTTTAGAGCCCGTGTGTGTGTACGTTCTCAGTCGCTCAGTCCTGTCCAACTCTTTGCAGCTCCATGGACTGCAGCCCACCAGGCTCCTCTGTCCATGGGGATTCTCCTGGCAAGAATACTAGAGTGTGTTGCTATGCCGTTCTCCAGGGGATCTTTCCAACCCAGGGATTGAACCCAGGTCTCTCGCACTGTGGGCGGATTCTTTACCATCTGAGCCACCAGGGAAGCCCAAGAATACTGGGGTGGGTAGCCTATCCCTTCTCCAGCAGATCTTCCCAACCCAGGAATCGAACTGGGGTCTCCTGCATTGCAGGCAGATTCTTTATCAGCTGAGCTATCAGGAAGCCCGCTTAGAGGCTGTACTCCATAACAAAAGGAACCACTGCAATGAGAAGCTGGCACCGCAAGCAAGAGTAGCCTCCACTCACCACAACTAGAGAAAGGCTTCACACAGCAACAAATACCCACCACAACTAATAAATAAAGAAATCTTTAAAAACTGTTAGCATTTAAACCATTTTCAAGTGTACAGTTTAGTGGCATTAAGTACATTCATAGTCTTGCGTGAGCATCACCGCTATTTCTGGAACTACTGCATCTTCCCCAAAAGAAACTCTACCCATTAAATGACAACTCCTGTCCCCTTATCTCCCAGCCCCTAGCAATGACCATTCTACTTCCTGTGTTTATGAATTTGCTTCTTCTAGGTAAAAGTGGAGTCACACAATATTTGTCCTTTGTGTCTGGCTTATTTCACTTAAAATGATGTTTTCAAGGTTCATTTATATTGTAGCATCCATCAGAATTTCATTACTTCCTGAAGCTGAATAATATCCCATTGCAAGCATATATTGCACTCTGTTTATCCTTTCTTCTGTTGGACATTTGTTTTTTTCCCACTTTTTGGCTATTGTGATTAATGCTTCTATGAACAACTGGTGCACAGATATCTAAGTCCCTACTTCTAGCCCTTTGGGGAACATACTGAATTCCTGGGTCAAAAAGTATGTGCTAAGTTACTTCAGTCATGTATGACTTTATAGACTGTATTTCATCAGGCTTTTCTAGAATTCTCTGGGAAAGAATTCTCCATGGAATTCTCCAGGCAAGAATACTAGAGTGGTTGCCATTTCCTTCTCCAGGGGATCTTCCTGACCCAGGGATTGAAACTGCGTCTCTTACATCTCTTGCACTGGCAGGCGGGTTCTTTACCTCTAGCGCCACCTGGGGCACAAGGGAAGTCTATGTTAAACTTTCTGAGGAACTGCTATGCTGTTTTACACAATGGCTGCACCATCTTATGTTCTTACAGGTGCTAGATAAGGGTTTCAATTTCTCCACATTCTCACTAACACTTTTTCAGTTCAGTCACTCAGTTGTCTCCGACTCTTTGTGACCCCATGAATCGCAGCACGCGAGGCCTCCCTGTCCATCACCAATTCCCGGAGTTCACTCAAACTCATGTCCATTGAGTCCATGATGCCATCCAGCCATCTCATTGTCTGTCATCACCCTCTCCTCCTGCCCCCAATCCCTCCCAGCATCAGAGTCTTTTCCAATGAGTCAGCTCTTCACTTGAGGTGGCCAAAGTATTGGAGC
>SJYC01033401.1:0-33637 GCA_006408675.1 Madoqua kirkii | reverse complement strand
CCTTTTCCTATTTTTTCTCTTCTCTTTCCCTCACTTTGTCTCCCCTTTACTCCTGGATTCAAATTTCACTTTTCATACTACCTGTGACTCTGGGAAACTTACTTTATATTGCTTTATATATTTTACTTGTTAAGTGAGAATAATGCTAGTCATTCCTATATATGTGAGAGATACATATATAACATATATATGACATATACATGCTTTCATCTTATAATGTTACTGTAATGACTGTTGTTTAGTTGCTAACTCATATCTGAATCTTTTGAGATCCTGCAGACTGTAGCCCCCCCAACCCCACCCAGGGCTCTTCTGTCTATGAGATTTCCCAGGCAAGAATACTGGACTGAGTTGCTATTTTCTCTTCCAAGGGATATTTTCAACCCAGGGATCAAACCTATGTCTCCTGCATTGGCAGACAGATTCTTTACTGCTGAGCCACCAGGGAAAGCTCAGACATTCACATTAGCTGTAACTACATTGAATCAATGGTTTATTCTGTTGTTTTTGAGATTGCATCCAAGTACTGCACTGTGGACTCTTTTATTGACTATGATGGCTACTCCATTTCTTCTGAGGGATTCCTGCCCACAGTAGTAGATATAATGGTCATCTGAGTTAAATTCACCCATCCCAGTCCATTTTAGTTAGCTGATTCCTAGAACATCGACGTTCACCCTTGCCATCTCTTGTTTGACCAATTCCAATTTGCCTTGATTCATGGACCTTACATTCTAGGTTCCTATGCAATATTGCTCTTTACTGCATCGGACCCTGCTTCTATCACCAGTCACATCCACAGCTGGATATTGTTTTTGCTTTGGCTCCATCATGACCATGATCTACTCCATTTCTTCTGAGGGATTCCTGCCCACAGTAGTAGATATAATGGTCATCTGAGTTAAATTCACCCATTCCAGTCCATTTTAGTTTGCTGATTCCTAGAATGTTGACATTCACTCTTGCCATCTCCTGTTTGACCGCTTCCAATTTGCCTTGATTCATGGACCTGACATTCCAGGTTTCTATGCAATATTGCTCTTTATAGTATCAGACCTTGCTTCTATCACCAGTCACATCCACAACTGGGTATTGGTTTTGCTTTGGCAGCATCCCTTCATTCTTTCTGGAGTTATTTCTCCACTGATCTCCAGTAGCATATTGGGCACCTACTGACCTGGGGAGTTCCTCTTTCAGTATCCTATCATTTTGCCTTTTCATACTGTTCATGGGGTTCTCAAGGCAAGAATACTGAAGTGGTTTGCCATTCCCTTCTCCAGTGGACCACATTCTGTCAGACCTCTCCACCATGACCCGCCCATCTTGGGTTGCCCCACGGGCATGGCCTAGTTTCATTGAGTTAGACAAGGCTGTGGTCTAGCGTGATTAGATTGACTAGTTTTCTGTGAGTATGATTTCAGTGTGTCTGCCCTCTGATGCCCTCCTGCAACATCTACCATTACTTGGGTTTCTCTTACCTTGGGCGTGAGGTATCTCTTCATGGCTGCTCCTGCAAGGCATAGACACTGCTCCTTACCTTTGATGAGGGGTATCTCCTCACCACTGCCCTTCCTGACCTTCAATGTGGGATGGCTCCTCTAGGCCCTCCTGCACCCTCACAGCCACCACTCCTTGGACCTGGGGTCACTCTTCCCGGCCGCCGTCCCTGGCCTCAGACTTGAGGTAGCTCCTCTTGGCCGTTGCCCCTGACCTGTGATGTGGGGTGGCTCCTCCAGGCAGCCGCCCCTGACCTCAGACGCGGTATAGCTCCTCTTGGCCGTTTATGCACCGTCGCAGCCTGGCACTCTCGGCCGCTGTCCCTGACCTCAGATGTGGGGTAGCTCCTTTTGGCCACGCTTAGTGCGCCTGTCGCAGCCGCCTGCACTTAGTGCGCTGGTTGCAGCCGCCTGAGTGACACGCAAATTTGGCCTTGGACAACACAATGAAGCAGAGCAAATGCTAACAGAGTTTTGCCAAGAGAATGCACTGGTCACAGCAAACACCCTCTTCCAACAACACAAGAGAAGACT
Source organism: Madoqua kirkii (assembly GCA_006408675.1). Lineage (NCBI taxonomy): Eukaryota > Metazoa > Chordata > Mammalia > Artiodactyla > Bovidae > Madoqua > Madoqua kirkii. The sequence goes on along the minus strand of SJYC01033401.1, from coordinate 31,607 downwards.
CTACACATGGACATCAACAATTAGTCAATACCAAAACCAGATTGATTATATTCTCTCGGTATATAGAAAGTTGTGAATCATGAAAACAGATGTGTAAGTGTTCTAATGTATGGAGGTGGGGGTGGAGAAGGGAGAATTGGGTAGAGGGAAACCAGGAGGAGAGGGAGGACCAGGCTTAGGTGGTTGGGAAAACTACTGTCATCCATAAGAAGTTGTGTTGAAAGTATAATGGCTTTGATTAGAAATGGGGTACCAAAGAGTGTTGTAGTGAGAAGGAAAAAAGAGGAATGAGTGTTTCTCTTTTCCTTTCCTGAGAACAAAGAAGATAAAACAGTAGCAGGCATCACCATTCCTAGCTGTTTTTTCACTTTAACTGTTTTTAACCCTGTATGTCTGTAACTAAGTTTACTTTTCTGCCCCCGAATTCATTAGGAGCTACAATTCACATGTTTTCCATTGACTCTATGCTAAATACATCCTTTTTCTGCTGTTTACACTTACAACACCCTTCCCCTTATAGTTCCATATCAGAAAGAAGGCCACAGAGCCACCGAACTGACAGACTCAATTACGGGGTTATTGATGCTAGTTTATGACTATCTTTGAAATAATGCATGAGGAAGAAATCAAGATCCTATCATCCCCTTTGTTCCTCTTCACTGACTCCTGACTGTGGGCCCTTGCCTTATGTAAGCCCCTACATTCCTCTTAGAAGAAGGCAATGGCAACTCACTCCAGTACTCTTGCCTGGAAAATTCCATGGACGGAGGGGCCTGGCAGGCTGCAGTCTATGGGTTTGCAGAGTCAGACACAACTGAAGCGACTTAGCAGCAGCACACTCCTCATGGAATGGGGGTGGGAGGGCACAGTACTTGAGGCATGAGCCTACTGTGTTTCCCCCTCCACTGGCTGGGAGTAAAAGTGCCTTTCTACTTCCTCTAAACTCTGTATTTTTCATTCGGCTTCTGTGGACAGAGAAGGCCAAAATTTTGGCCGGCGACGAGAGTATGCTTTGGGGTTCAAGTCAGTAATATTCACTGAAGAGGATAAACAGGAAAATCTTGAAAACTTCTTGCCAGACAGCATGGAAGCTGGTTGGCCAACCATAATCCTGTGTTCTTAATTCCTCCAGTCTGATCACTAGTCAGTCTATTCCACCCCAGCCTGTGTGTGTCTGTCCCCAGCAAAGCCATGTCACTGTATCTGGTGGTCCTGTACTACCTCCTACGCTGGTACCGGGCGAGGCAGGTGGTGAGCCACCTCCAGGACAAATTTGTGTTTATCACGGGCTGTGACTCGGGCCTTGGGAACCGGCTGGCCAGGCAGCTGGACCTGAGAGGCTTGAGGTCTTGGCTGCATGTCTGACAGAGCAGGGGGCCGAGCAGCTGAGGAACCAGACATCAGACAGGCTGCAGACAGTGATCCTGGACCTCACCAAGACTGAGAATGTCACTGCAACCACCAACTGGGTCAAGGAGTGTGTGGGGGCAGAGGTAACACCCAGATTTCTTGTTTGTTTACTTCTTCTCTCTGTTTGAGGGGCACTGGTTGTCAGCTCCCTGGGGGAGATTCCGAGGTGTTTTCCTGGATTTGAAGTCCCACCTGTCTTCTTCACCTCAGCCAGCTGACCAGCCGAACATCCTTCACTCCCCACACCCACCTCCTGACCTTGAGGATCTGCAGTTTGGGGAGAGATTTCCCTGATGAGACTGTGTCCTTGCAGACTACCTGTCTGATGTCCCCTCCTTTCTCAGCAGAACATCTGGGTTTCTTGCTGCTGAGTGAGCAGGGTGATCAGGCTGGACTTTCTCGAGGAGGAGTGGAGGAGGAGTCTGGCTGAAAAGGTGCTTGAGGTGGGGGAGGGGGGCATGGTTGAGGGGCTGGAGCCCAGGACTGGAACTGGGCTGTGGTTTCAGCTGTTGATCATGTTCTTGCTGGTTACCCATTGCCATCCCACTTGGGTTTAAATGTCACCCATTTGGGGGGATGACACTGTGCTCTCAAGACTTGTTAGAAAAAGTCAGAAATCTACTATGGGGTCATTTCCCTACTCTCTCTCTCTCTTTACAGTTTTTCTTCTTCTGCATTTTCTTTTTATTACTATAATCATCCCAAGTTTTGTAAGGGAAGAAAATACTTTAATTTCTCTTATTTTACTACATGATCATTGTGGAAACTCAGGAAAGTGTAGGGATTAAGACCAAACACTCTGAAACAAGTTCATCCCCCAAAGATAAGTAATGTTAACGTTTTGACGTATATAGTCTTCTGTTTTCATGTGTTTCATCTTTTTCTTTCCTCTGAATAAGTATATGTAGATTTAGAACATTTCAAAAATTTCTTCAAAACATCATAGGTTATGATTGAGAAAATACTATACTTTTAAATATTTATGAAAAAATACTTTATGGTATGATACATAATCATTTCCTACCTTTTATTCACCATATTCAACATAAATGATATCTCAATAAATTTCTTTTTACCCAAGTCCCTACACTATAACCATGTATACTGATTGTGTCACTGATAACAAACGGTTGGAGAATATTCTTCCTACAAGGTATGTGTGTTTCTGAGCAGAGGAGGAACTCAGCTCTGTGTGGATATTTTTGGCAGTTCTACCCCAGCAACCCTGAATGCCTGCTCTTGCTGCCCTGAGGCTTCTGGTTACTGTTTTTACCCTAAATAAAACCTTTAGATTGTCTCGATTTGCCCTACCCTCTCCTTCCCCACTGTGTTCACAAGTCTGTCCTCTATGTCCCTGTCTCCGTTGCTGCCTTGCTAATAGGCTCATCAGTACTAATATAAATTACCATATGTCAAGTGGGAAGCCAGTGGAAATTTGCTGTATGATGCAGGGAGCTCAGATCAGGTGTTTGGTGACCACATAGAGGGAGGGGATAGGATGGGAGGTGGGAGGGAACTTCCAGAGTTCGTATACCCATGCCTGATTCACATTGAAGTATCGCAGAAACAAGCACAATATTAACCTTCAATTAAATAAATTATCCTTCAATTAAAACTTAAGAAAAAAAAAGCAGAAAAGAAATCCTTAGGATTGTGTCTTTGATTACTACAGTGTAGTTTCCTTCAAGCTGGTGAATCTTTCCTGAGGCGATGGGCTAGAGTGATCTCTTATATGAGTGGGAAGACAGGTGGGGTTTTCTGGGGTAGAGGGTGAACTTTGTGTTCTCTGGGTGATGGGTAAAGAGAGGGAGCCCAACCTTTCCTCCAGATACCCCATGTAATCCCCCAGATTCCTGCAGGGACATGACTAAGTATTGATGGGGTGTTTCAAGCCCAGGCTCTAGAGGTCAATATCTGGCCTGTCCACAATTCCCACCCAACACAGGATTTCAAGTCTTATGTATCCAAACAATCTGCATCCATACTATAGTCATATTTGTTTTTGTCTTTTATCCAATGTCTCTTTTTTGTCTCTCTTGCCCTCATTCTCTCACTGTCTCTCTCTCTTTCCCTCTCTTTCCCTTATATTAGCTGGTAACCACTCAGTCCTGAAGGTGTCAGAAAATCTGAAAAGCTAGGGAATATTTATCATGTCTGCAAAGACAACAGGGACTGTGAAAGACACAACTTCACCCTCTGAGTTAGAGACTATAGACACACAAGTTGTCCTCAAGCTCCATACTTCCCTTCGTCAGCTCTGGGGTGCTGGTTCCTTGTCACCAGGCAGTAGGCGTGGTGTGAAGACTGAGTCAGGAGGGAGCACACCTTCTGTCCTCCCACTGCTCACAGGGTCTGGACTCCGCAAACCCCCAGGAGCGTGTTGGTCTCTGCTCCAGCCCCTCCCCTGCAGCCTCTCTCCTAAAGTCCTTCTGGGTTGGAGGTTGAATGGCACCAGGGCTCAGTCCTCTCTCCTGAGCCCAGCTCAGTGTTGTCCTTTTGTCCTCACTCTTCCCAAGACTCTGGGGTCTGGTGAATAATGCCAGCATTTGCAGACCCATGGCACCCAGTGAGTGGCTGACCAAACAGGACTTTGTGAAGGTTCTGGATGTGAACCTGTTGGGGGTGATTGATGTGACCCTGAGTCTGCTGCCCCTGGTGCAGAAGGCGAGGGGCCGTGTGGTCAACGTCTCCAGCGTCTTTGGCCGGGTGTCCCTCCATGCTGGAGGCTACTGCATATCCAAGTATGGCATGGAGGCCTTCCCAGACTCCCTCAGGTAATGGCCTGTGGTGGATGCCCTTCTTCTCTTCTGCTTCTGTGCTCTGAGCCCGGGAGTAGGGGGTTGGGATCAGGGAATGGGGTGGAGGTTCTGCAGAGATTTTCATCACAGACCTAATGGCTCTTCCTTTCAGGTCCCTCTCCCTTACTCTGTGTATGTCTTTTGCTGGGAAGCTAGGAAGCACCTTCCTATGTTTCACACACCCGGTTGTTCCTAGACCTGTAGAGTTTGATTCAACTTACTCCTGCCTTACAGGAGGGCCCATGGTCAGAAATTATTGGAGGCACAATAATAGATAAATGTGTAGGCCTTCCATGTACTCATCCCTAAGAGACTGTGTCGTAGATGCATTGACATCTATTAGAAATGGGTTAAGTGCACCAAAAAGCACACATTGGGGTTAGAGTTAGTCATTCTCACTGAAGAGGGTGAACAAGACAATCTTGAGAACTCCATGCAAACAGTAATCCTGTGTGTGCTTAATTTGTCCTGTTTGATCACGAACCACTTTATTTCACCCCAGGCTGTGTGTGTCTGTCCCGTAAAAGGCCATGTGGCTGTACCTGGCAGTTCTCTTGAGCCTGTACTACCTCCTGCACTGATATCAGGAGAAGCAGGTGGTGAGCCACCTCCAGGACAAGTTCATTTTCTTCATCATGGGCTGTGACTTGGGCTTCGGGAAACTGCTGGCCAGGCAGCTGAACCTACCTGAGAGGCTTGAGGGTCCTGGCTGCATGTCTGACAGAGGAGGGGGCTGAGCAGCTGAGGAACCAGATGTCAGACAGGCTGCAGATGGTGATCCTGGACGTCACCAAGATATCCAGAGAGCATCACTGGAGCCACTGAGTGGGTAAAGGAGCATGTGGGAGACAGAGGTACCACCCAGATTTCTTGTTTATTTCTTCCCTCTTTGTGAGAGGATACTGGTTGTCATCTCCTTGAGGAACATTTTAAGGTGTTTCCATGACTTGAAGTCACACCTGCCTTCTTCACCTAACCCAGGTGACCAGCCAAAGTTCTTCCACCCCCCAACACCCACCTCCTGAACTTGAGGCTCTGTAGTTTTGGGGAAAGATTTCCCTGATGAGACTGCGTCCTTGCAAATTACCTGTCTGATATCCCCTCCTATCTCAGCAGAAAGTCTGGGTTTCTTGCTGTTGTGTGAACGGGGTAATTGGAGCAGACTTTCTGGAGGAGGGGTGGAGAAGGGGCCTCTGGCTGGAAGGCTGCATGGGTGGCTGGGGACAGGGCTGCTGCTGAGGATAGATTTGCCAGTGCAGGGCTTACATGTACTCAACTGCTGTGGTATTTAAGTTCTGGGAGCCCTGGGGGGAAGTGTACCCCTTGAAGCAATTAGTTAAGGGAACTGCCTAGTCAAATCAATGGTAGAGACTACTGGCTGAGAAGAGAGGGTGGCTCTGATGTGTAGAAGCTCTGTCCACAGGCAGGTGGATACTCCTTAGAGGACAGAGGGGACACTGGGGTGGGAGAGGGGAGACAGGAGATGTGCACAATGGAAAGACACAATGTGCAAATGTGGTGAATTTTTGTAGTGAGAGGAACAGAGGAGGCAGCATTTCAGTGTGCTCTGCAGCACAGTTGGTAGGATGTAGAGCTGATAGACATGGGGTGTTAAATAATTGGGGAAATAGTCAAGCTTGACAGAGAAGCAGTAACATCACCATGAGCTTCTCTCCCTGGCTTCTGCATCTCACAACTTCTGAGAGCTCCCAGACTATCTCACCCAGTCCTGTACTGGTCTCTGACTATTCTTCATGCTCTACTTGCACAGCCTCTCAATTCCTTACCCCTTGTCCTGTCCACAGAAGGGAGTTCTCCCACTTCAGAGTGAAGGTGGCTATGACTGAGCCCGGTTACTTCATTACCAGTATGACCCAAAGTAAGGGTTCTGGATACCTCCAGGCATTGTGGAATCAGGCCAGCCCAGAGGTGAAAGAACTCTATGGAGAAAACTTCCCTGCTGACTGTGAGTGAGCTGTGGTCCTTGGGGAGAGAAACTAACTCTTTTCTGGAAGCCTGGGTCCAGTCTCAGGTCTACCCTCCAGGCTCTGAGTCCCCGCACACTGTGGAGACATGAGCTCATCTCCAGGGTCCCGTGTGGTCAACTGATGACAGAAGGAAAGAATCCAGGCTTGGCAAACCATGAGACCAGTTTCTCTTATAATATTCTTTTATTTGGGAAAGTAAATGAAGTCATAATGTATGCCACCCATAGAATCATGGCAAGCTGGTGTTAGAACCACCTTGTTTCAGATGCCTCAATTTCTTATTTCTAGTGTTTTTAGAGATCTTCAGATTATGTAGCATACATATAGGATGAGCTCTAGAGTGGGCTTACTTAGTGTGGATAGAAATATGGGGGTGTTGGGACACTTTCCAGTGAAATTAATTGGTTTAATTTGGAGGATGATTTGAGGAGAGAAAGGAATTTTTAGAAACTTTGAAGTTGATCTGGAATTGGGAGAGTTGTAAAATGAGAATAACTTAGATGGTGTCTCCTTCTGGACAGTCTTGAAGACACTGAATTTACTGAAACTACTGTGGACTCAGAATCTGTCCCTGGCTACCAACTGCATGGAGCATGCCCTGACTGCCTGCCACCCCTGCACCCGATACTCACCTGGCTGGGATGCCAAGTTCATCTACCTGCCCATGAGCTACCTGCCCAGCTTCCTGGTGGATCTCATGGTATACTGGTATTACCCTCAGCCTGCTAAGGCCCTGTAACCCAAGACTGGGGTGCATGATAGGGGGTAGTTGGGTACTGGGTGGAGAGACGGTGCATGGGGAGAGGGAAATAGAGTGGACAGAAGGCTTCTCATATCCTGGGACACCCATCTCACCTCGCTCACCACCTCCACCCCAGGCTTCTCTTGGGACATTGCTTAGGATTCAGAGGCATTATGCAGAAAGACACAAGTTTTGTGGCTGAGGATCTTGAGTCAGGAGTTCAGTCTCCATTTTGTTCCTTGCGCCTTATAACCCACATCCAGCTGTGCAAAGCTGTATTTTGGGGAGGGTATGAGACACTGGGGTTTCCAGTCCCCCTTGCTTTGCCTGTGTCCACTTCTTCACAGTATCTTTGCTATATCCAATCTCCTTCTTCTCCAGGATAGAAATGGGCAGGGGAGATAAAGACCTTCTGGTAAATGCCTGAAGGTATCTGTTGACAGTGGAAGGTGACCAAGCCCGACCTAGTGCCAACTCAGTAAACCTCGGCTGGATAGGACCCTGAAGAGGAATAAAAGCAAGAACTTCCATTGATTATTTTTTCCCTCAAAATTATAGTAGAAACTTTCAACTACTTGAATGCATGCTAGAGCTTCATGCTTAATCTGAAGACTCCTGATTTTCAATTTATTATTTACACACACACATACATAGCCAGTCTCATAAAACCGCTGATATCAAATAAAGCATCACTGATTCACTTTATGCCTTGGGGGGCTGTGTTCAGGAAGTTTGGATTCATCCCCAGGACTCCTCTCAAGAATATAGAGAGCTTGTGAGGTTACTAGGCCCTGGTCATCCTGCTGGGCCTACAAGTGGTGGGGGCAGTGCTTCACTGAGATGGGTTCCATGGCCAACTGTGTGGACTGTCACGCAAGGGCCCTATCTCAGACAAGAGAGAACAGCAAATGCTTTGAAAACAAAGTGCAGGCCTTCCCTGGAGGTGCAGTGGATAATAACCCACCTGCCAATGCAGGTGACAGGGGTTTGAACCCTGGTCCCTGATGATTCCACATGCCACAGAGCAGCTAAGCCCATGTGCCCCCGCTACTGAGTATGTGTTCCTAGAGCCCTTGAGTCACAAATACAGAGCCTGTGTTCTACAAGTACTGATGCCCACGGGCCTGGAGCCTGTGCTCTACAAGGGAAACCACAACAATGAGAAGCCCGTGCACCACACCAACAAGTAGCCCCTGCTCCCTGCAACTAGAAAAAACCCATGGAAAGTGAGAAAGACCCAGCTCAGCAAGAAAAACAAGTGCAATGCACACCATCCTGAGCCCTCAGCCTGGACCTTCAGAGAGCCCCAATCCTCCCATTCTGGGATGCTTTCCTTGGGGGCAGAGCCAGGTCTGGTCTGATGGACATGAGCAGAGGCTGGAACCTGTGCCAGAGTCCACGCAGCACCCACCAGGCAGTTTTCCTCCTCCTCCCCTTGGCCATCCTGGTGGTTTTGGAGAACGGGTTCAGTGACTCCCCACCGCAAATACCATCTCTTCCCAGAATCAGACACTTAGACCTGAAGGCAGGCTTTGTCTGTCCATTCTGGAAGCTCACTCCAGTAGGGGGACAGCAGACAGGTAGGGCTGGAAACAAGGTTGCACAAATTAGCCCTCACTCATGGCCCCTTCTAGCCCCTTTTGTTACCTAAGCCTCTCTCCCTTCAGAGGGCTCATCCTAAAAGGAGATGAGGGGATGGGTGTGGAATGTCCTGTGTCTTGACTGCAGTCCTCCCGAGACTGGGAGAGTGCCACCAGGGGGTGACAGCCCCACTCCCAAGTGTGTAGGCTTGACAGCTGCTGACTTGGAATGTGGCCCCCCTGCAGTCCCCAGGACAAGGATGCAGAGAATTTTGTCAGTGAGTCTCCCTGAAAGATTTCTAGTTCTGGGCCTTGCAGCTCCCAGGTGAGTGAGAGTCACCCCAGCCTCCTGTCTCTTCCTGCTCTCTTCCGACCTTCCTGTGGTTGTTCCCAGCCTGAAGCTCCTGAGACCTCCACAACCATCATATTACTTTCAGGATTCATGAAAGGAAAGCTTCTAGTGTGGGGGCTGGGACCTGTCTGGTGCATGGCCCCTTGGGAATTTATGATTGAAGAGATTGGTGTTCCCTGAGAAAAAAAATCTTCTGTTTCTTTCAAGTAACAAAGTCATGACTCACCCCTTAGTAGGGTTTGTGTTTGTCTACGATTTTCATGGTTCCCTGGCTTCCTGCCAGTTTCCAGGGCACATCCTTCATCCTTGATTATTTCTGCATTACTATTACCAACTCCCACCTGAGGGACAAAAATTTCAGGAAGACAGTCTGCCCCTTGCAGGTGGCTGCTGCTGCTAAGTCACTTCAGTCATGTCCGACTCTGTGCAACCCAACAGACGGCATCCCACCAGGCCCACCTCACCCCCGTCCCTCGGATTCTCCAGGCAAGAACACTGGAGTGGTTTGCCGTTTCCTTCTCCAATGCATAAAAATGAAATGTGAAAGTGAAGTCAATCAGTCGTGTCTGACTCTTAGTGATTCCATGGACTGCAGTCTACCAGGCCCCTCCGGCCATGGGATTTTCCAGGCAAGAGTACTGGAATGGGGTGCCATTGCCTTCAGTTCAGTTCAGTTCAGTTCAGTCACTCAATTGTGTCCGACTCTTTGTGACCCCATGAATCGCAGCACGTCAATCCTCCCTGTCCATCACCATCTCCCGGAGTTCACTCAGACTCATGTCCATCGAGTCGGTGATGCCATCCAGCCATCTCATCCTCGGTCGTCCCCTTCTCCCCTTGCCCCCAATCCCTCCCAGCATCAGAGTCTTTTCCAGTGAGTCAACTCTTCGCATGAGGTGGCCAAAGTATTGGAGTTTCAGCTTTAGCATCAGTCCCTCCAGTGAACACTCAGGACTGATCTCCTTTAGAATGGACTGGTTGGATCTCCGTGCAGTCCAAGGGACTCTCAAGAGTCTTGTCCAACACCACAGTTCAAAAGCATCAATTCTTTGGTGCTCAGCTTTCTTCACAGTCCAACTTTCACATTCATACATGACTACTGGAAAAACCATAGCCCTGACTAGACGGACCATAGTCGGCAAAGTAATGTCTCTGCTTGCCTTCAGTAACCATTAAATGCTGAATCTGTCTTCCTCTCAGAGTTTGTTGGCTGCTGAGATGGGCTCCAGGGGCATCTGAGCCTCTGTGTCCTTGGGGAAGCCTCTCCTTCTACCCGGTGCCCATCATCTTTCCTGAACTGGCAGTCACAGCTGTGACAAACGTGGGCGATGAGAGTGAGAAACACACTGACCCCAGCTCCTTCTGTCCCTGCCCCTCTCACCAGCTCCATGGCCCTGGTGGCCCACCCCTGTTCCTGGAAGGTATCCCCCTCCACACAGATGTTCTGGGGTCCAGTCTCGGGTCCTTTTTTCAGTCTCCTGAGGGGTCAGCTCCCTTCTCCTCTCCACCATCACCCTTATAGAAGCTCACTTAATTTCAAATTTGGGAGGTTTACAGCCCTCCCTGCTTAGGGGAGGCGAACACTACCCATCCCGTGTTCCCTGTACAAATTTGTCTTTACTGTCAGTCTTTTCTCAGTGTCTGAGAGTATGGATTCAGGGTGTGTGCTGGGCAGGGCAGAGTCTGAGGACCCAAGGCACAAGGTGCAATGGAGCCGGGCACCCAGGTCTGTGAGCAGGGCATTTTCATGGAATAAAAGGGCCACAAGGTTACAGCAACTTTGTGTGAGTCCTTCCAACATCCGTCCCAGCATCTGGGAGAAGTCTCACCATTGTTTGCATACCCCCGTTCCCTTTGAGTACCCTCTCTTTGCCTCAGACACCCCCATTGCTCTTCTGAACATCTTTCTGGTCCAGAGAACCACTTTATCGGGAGAAAACTTATTCTCTTTTGCCTTCTCCTGTAATCCTAGGGTGTTTGCTATGACCAGTGCGTTTTCTTGGCAAAACTCTATTAGTCTTTGCCCTGCTTTATTCTGTATTCCAAGGCCAAATTTGCCTGTTACTCCAGGGGTTTCTTGACTTCCTACTTTTGCATTCCTGTCCCCTATAATGAAAAGGACATATTTCTGGAGTGTTAGTTCTAAAACGTCTTGTAGGTCTTCATAGAACCGTTCAACTTCAACTTCTTCAGTGTTACTGGTTGGGGCATAGACTTGGATTACTGTGATACTGAATGGTTTGCCTTGGAGACGAACAGAGATCATTCCGTCATTTTTGAGATTGCATTCAAGTACTGCATTTCAGACTCTTTTGTTGACCATGATCTACTCCATTTCTTCTGAGGGATTCCTGCCCACAGTAGTAGATATAATGGTCATCTGAGTTAAATTCACCCATTCATACTGCATTTCAGACTCTTTTGTTGACTATGATGGCTACTCCATTTCTTCTAAGAGATTCCTGCCCACAGTAGTAGATATAATGGTCATCTGAGTTAAATTCACCCATTCCAGTCCATTTTAGTTTGCTGATTCCTAGAATGTTGACATTCACTCTTGCCATCTCCTGTTTGACCACTTCCAATTTGCCTTGATTCATGGACCTGACATTCCAGGTTCCTATGCAATATCGCTCTTTACAGCATCGGACCTTGCTTCTATCACCAGTCACATCCACAGCTAGGTATTGTTTTTGCTTTGGCTCTATCACTTCATTCTTCTGGAGTTATTTCTCCACTGATCTCTAGCTCATATTGGGCAACTACTGACCTGGGGAGCTCTTCTTTCAGTATCCGATCATTTTGCCTTTTCATACTGTTCATGGGGCTCTCAAGGCAAGAATACTGAAGTGGTTTGCCATTCCCTTCTCCAGTGGACCACATTGTGTCAGACCTCTCCACCATGCCCACCCGTCTTGGGTTGCCCCATGGGCCCAGCTTACTTTAATTGAGTTAGAAAAGGCTGTGTTCTTAGTTTGATTAGATTGACTAGTTTTCTATGATTATGGTTTCAGTGTGTCCATCCTCTGATGCCCTCTTGCAACACCTACTGTCTTACTTGGGTTTCTCTTACCTTGGATGTAGGGTATCTCCTCATGGCTGCTCCAGCACAGCACAGCCGTGGCTCCTTTCCTTGGACGAGGGATATCTTCTCACCACCACCCCTCCCGACCTTGAACATGGAATAGCTCCTCTAGGCCCTCAGGCGCCCACGGAGCCACTGCTCTTTGGACATGGGGTAGCTCCTCTTAGCTGCCGCCTCTTGGGCATGGGGTCCTCACAGCCTCTGCCCCTGACCTCAGACATGGGGCAGCTCCTCTCAGCCACCCTCTGCACACTGTCACAGCTGCCTGACCTGCCTCTTGAGAAACCTATATGGAGGTCAGGAAGCAACAGTTAGAACTGGACATGGGACAGCAGACTGTTTCCAAATAGAAAAAGAAGAACGTCAAGGCTGTATATTGTCACCCTGCTTATTTAATCTCTATGCAGGGTACATTATGAAAAATGCTGGACTGGAAGAAGTACAAGCTGGAATCAAGATTGCCGGGAGAAATATCAATAAGCTCAGATATGCAGATGACACCACCCTTATGGCAGAAAGTGAAGAGGAACTAAAAAGCCTCTTGATGAAAGTGAAAGAGGAGAATGAAGAAGTTGGCTTAAAGCTCAACATTCAGAAAATGAAGATTCTGGTCCCATCACTTCATGGGAAATGGATGGGGAAACAGTAGAAACAGTGTCAGACTTCATTTTGGGGGACTCCAAAATCACTGCAGATGGTGACTGCAGCCATGAAATTAAAAGATGCTTACTCTTTGGTAGAGAAGTTACGACCAACCTAGACAACAGAGACTTTACTTTGCCAACTAAAGTCTGTCTAGTCAAGGCTATGGTTTTTCCAGGGGTCATGTATGAATGTGAGAGTTGGACTGTGAAGAAGGCTGAGCACTGAAGATTTGATGCTTTTGAACTGTGGTGTTGGAGAAGACTTTTGAGAGTCCCTTGGACTGCAAGGAGATCCAACCAGTCCGTTCTAAAGGAGATCAGTCCTGGGATTTCTTTGGAGGGGATGATGCTAAAGCTGAAACTCCAGTACTTTGGCCACCTCATGCGAAGAACTGACTCATTAGAAAAGACTCTGATGCTGGGAGGGATTGGGGGCATTAGGAGAAGGGGACAACCAAGGATGAGTTGGCTGGATGGCATCACAGACTTGATGGCCATGAGTCTGAGTGTACTCCTGGAGTTTGTGATGAACAGGGAGGCCTGGCGCGCTGCAATTCATGGGGTCACAAAGAGTCGGACTCGACTGAGCGACTGAACTGAGCTGAACTGAGCTTGAAAAATAGGAACTGAGATTTACTGAATTAAAAAGATTAAATTTCTGGAATATTTTCCTAGATCATAATTGTCTTAAAACATGGACCTTTTATGAATTTTGAAAAAAAATTAATATAGTAAGGAGTGGTGCAATTTAAGTGTTGTTTATGTCAATGAAATGAAGTCGCTCAGTCATGTCCTACTCTCTGCGACAGCATGGACTGTAGCCTATCATGTTCCTTCATCCATGAGATTTTCCAGGCAAGAGTACTGGAGTGGGTTGCCATTTTCTTCTCCAGAGGATCTTCCCAACTCAGGGATTGAAAAGTGGACCACATTCTGTCAGACCTCTCCACCATGACCCGCCCATCTTGGGTTGCCTCACGGGAATGGCCTAGTTTCATTGAGTTAGACAAGGCTGTGATCCTAGTGTGATTAGATTGACTATTTTTTCTGTGAGTATGGTTTCAGTGTGTCTGCCCTCTTGCAACACCTACCGTCTTACTTGGGTTTCTTTTACCTTGGGAGTGGGGTGTCTCTTCACGGCTGCTCCAGCAAAGCACAGCCGCTGTTCCTTACCTTGGATGAGGGCTATCTCCTCACCGCAGCTCCTCCTAACCTTGAATATGGAATAGCTCCTCTAGGCCCTCAGGCGCTCACAACTCCAGCAAAGTGCAGCTGCTGTTCCTTACCTTGAAAGAGGGGTATCTCCTAACGGCTGCCCCTCCTGACCTTGAACGTGGAGTAGCTCCTCTCAGGCCTCCTGCACCTGCGCAGCCACTGCTCCTTGGACATGGGGTAGCTCCAACACTTTTTATTTTCCCTTAAAAAAAAAAAAAGGCCGTCATAACAGGTGTGAGATATGTGGGCTTTCATCCTATTTTGCATCTCTCTCCTGTCTCAAGTTTAAAGAGAGCTAAGGCAGAGGGTTTGAGCCTGGTGACACCCTGGAGAGCATCCTGAGGGGACAGTCTTCTTCTAAAGGCAGAATTTCTCAACTGAGGCATTTTTGACCAGATACCTCTCTCTTGTCCTGTGCACTGCAGATGTTTAGGCATCATCCTTGGTCTCGACCCACTAGATGCCAGTAGCTTCCCCTTTCCAAGCTGTGACGATGAAAAATGTCTCCAGAACAGCCCCTAGTTGAGAACAACTGCAACCCACTCCAGTGTTCTTGCTTGGAGAATCCCAGGGACGGTGGAGCCTGGTGGGCTGCTGTCTGTGGGATCGCACAGAGTTGGACACGACTGAAGCGACTTAGCAGCAGCAGCCCTGAATCAGGACTAGTTGGAGTGAACCTGGCGCATCAGAAGAGGTAGGGGCTTCCCTAGTTTCCGGGAGCTAAGCATGCTGAGTTCCAGTTCCAATTCTCTCAGTTTAGATTTGTGTCCGAACAAAAGCATAATTCAAACCCAGCTAATTTGTAGCTATGCTCCAGAAAACGTGAGTGTTTTGACATACATACCACTAGGGGGCCCTGTTGATCAAGGAGAAACTCAAGATGGCAACCAGGGTTGAGGGATGGAGTGGGTGGTGGGGTGATGGTAGGGGGCTTAGAGAAGGGGATTTTACTGAGCGGCTGGTTCACATATCTCAAAGTCTGCTCTGCTGGCTACACCCTACTGCACCCCTAGTGTGAAGGATGCTTGCCTTTCTTGTCCGTACACCCCTTTCATGTTAGAGATCATTTTCCATTGTTTTCACATCTCTCCAAGGCTGATCTTGAAGACCTCCATCAAATTGCACCAGCTGGAAGAAAGGTGCTCAAATGTGAAATACTTCCAAAGAATTCACCTCACCCAGCCTCCTGATTCCTAGATACCCTGACATGACGGTCCTGGCTTCTGAATAATGGCAGCATATACAGGCTGCCTTCTTATTCTTTCTTATAGCTAGGGTTCTAGGTGCAATTCAACTTGTGCCAGTGAGTTGGACTGGCATGAAGAGTGGAGAAGCAGGCAGAGCTGTGAGGTCATTGTGTGGCATCACCAGCAATACCAGCTTTCTGACCTGGGAATCACAGTTAGAGTAATTTGAACTTGAAACCAATAGTTTAAAGGTGGTCCCTTATTCTTTCTGCCTGCTCAGTGATATCAGGAATGCCTGATTCCTATGTTCCATCTATTTCAGCAGGAGTGGTCCTGTTTCCTGCTTGACACATGTATGCTCACTCACATAAACATATGTACTTCTGGCTGTCTTCCCACTCCCGTGATTTATCTTTGGGAAGTATTACTTGTTATCTGCTGAGGAATACACTGTGCCAAGGGCTATCAGAAGTTGATGTCCAAAGGCATCTTTTGAACTCATCTTAAGAAAATAGACTCTGGGACTTCCCTGGTGGTCCCGTGGTTAAGAATCTGCTTACCAGTGCAGGGGACATGGGTTTGATCCCTCATCTGGGAAGATTCCACATGGTGTGGAGCAACTAAGTCCACAAGCTGCAGCTGCTGAGCCCACGCACCCTGGAGTCTGTGCTCCACAACAAGAGAAGCCACCACGATGAGAAGCTTGTGCCCTGCAACTAAAGAGTAGCCCCCTGTTCGCTGCAACTAGAAAAAGCCTGAACACAGCGGCAAAGACCCAGCACAACCAAAAATAAATAAACATTTTTTAAAAAGCAGAACAAGGGAAAACAGACTCTGGAGCTCAGGGGTCAGCACCCCAGGACCATACAAAGTCAAAAAAGAAACAGTTGCTAAGTTGAGTATAGTTGAGCACCATGAAGGGTGCTTGGTAGTCCAAAGGGGTGGGATCAATGGACTTAACTTCATTCAAGCGGGGTTTGAACTAGACTTTAGGACAGGTCCACCCTAGGAAGTGACAGGTAGGGAGGTACAGTATGAAAAGAGACAGGCAGGGAGTGACATGCATAAGGGTAAAATCTTAGACTCATGTCCTCACTTTGCCATCTCTTCTAGCTAGGCTGTTGATTTGACCTATTAGAGAACCATTACCTTACTAGAAACACATGAATATCCAGGAGTGGTTGTGTAGAGGATCAAATGAGATTAAAAAGGCTATACAAAGGAATTTATTTATGAAGCGGAAACAACCTCACAGACTTAGAAAACAAACTTAGGGTTACCCAAGGGGAAAGGTGGGGAATAGATAATCAACAAGGACCTACTGTGTAGCACAGTAGGAACTCTACTCAATACTCTGTAATAATCTATATGGGAAATAGAATCTGAGAAAGAATAGACAGATGGATAGGTATAGCTAAATCACTTTGCTGTACACCCGAAGCCAGCACAACCTGTAAATCAACTGTGCTTCAATACAAAATAAAAATTAAAATCTGTAAAATATGTTTAAAGATAGATCTCTATGTCCAGATCTAGGTGTCTCTGCCTCTGGATGTCAGAATATACTACACAGATGCAGACTAGATCTTCTCTGTTAGACCCAGCACCTCACATGCCTACCTGTCTCTGGCTCTGACCCTGGGAAGCTAACCTGAATGCACGGTGTCTGAGGGCTCCCTTGCCTGCCCCCCGACTCCTACACTGGGTCTCACACCCACGTTTAGCCAATGGGAGGCTATTGAAGGAGACTGGAGTTGGGAGCCAGGTTCTTTCTGGCTCCCTCCATCCCAACCACGCTCTGCTCCTCCATCAGAGGCCACAGCTTTCCCCCATCTGTTGCAGTACTGTTCAGGGTCTCCCACACTCTCCTTTGCTCCATTTGCTACTCTCCACCCACCCCATTGTACTTAATCTCTTTAATGAACTTTCTTCAAGCACCAACTTGGAACATGCCATTCATTTCCGCTACCATTCTGGCAGATACAAAATATAAACCGCTACATTCAACTATTCCTCTCAGCTAAGAACTTGTGATGGTTCCCTGTTGTTTAACAGGGTCAAGTTCAAATTCATTTTAATAGCCTATGAAAAATGCAATTAGGAAAGTGAATCCATGTGACATGATTTACAGATTACGTGGCTGCTGCTCCTGACAACCACATACAGAAAGGAAGATGTGAAGCCTGAGCTGGGACGTGGGGGTCAGAGGGAGGGCAGAGAGGTAGCCTTCCATTGGCTCCATTTCAGCCCCCTGCTTCCAAGCTTCCAGAGAAACAATTCCAGAACATCCTTTCTGCCCTGTTTTCCTTCTCATTTCCTTTCCTCCATTTCTGTGGGCTCTTTTCCCCCACTGGAGATCCACATGTAGACACAGGAGGGGAGACGTGATCTTCTATGTGAAAGGTGGACACGGTGAGCAGCAGAAAAATGTCCCAGCCATTAAAGCCCCATGGTTCATCAGGCAGCCAGCCTGCCAGACGAGGGAGGCAGCAGATGACTCACTGGGTAATAGGAGGCCAAGATGGGGAGATAGTGGGGCAGAGGGAGGGGTCACAGAGGGGCTGAGGGTCTAATCCAGACTCAGCGCCCAATTGACTTCTATTTACTTTCCCTCTTTCCTCCCAGGTGAAGGGTCAGAAATGAAGACTCCATTTCCATGGTCTAATGGTAACACTTGCAAATATAGGCATGCCAAACCTATGCTGAGCTAAAGCGATTCAAAAAATTTTTTTGATATGTTGCATTTTCATTTTATTCAGTTAATGTGTTTGTTGTTTTCCATTGAGAATAGCTCTTTGTCCCATGAATTATATAGAAGTACTAACACCTCTAGTGCAAATGTAAAAGAAGTAACAATAACACTATTCTTTATTATTATTTTTGGCCACATCACATGACATGCAGGGTACAGAATCTTAGTTCCCTGACCAGGGATCAAACTTACAGCGTGGAGTCTTAACCCTGGACCACCAGGTCAGTCCCTAAAGAAGTGAAGCAAAGCGAAAGTCACTCAGTCTTGTCCGACTCTTGGTGACCCCATGGGCTACACAGTCCATGGAGTTCTCCAGGCCAGAATACTGGCGTAGGTAGCCTTTCCCTTCTCCAGGGGATGTTCCCAACCCAGAGATTGAACCCAGGTCTTCCGCACTGCAGGCGGGTTCTTTACCAGCTGAGCCACAGGGAAGCGCCTAAAGCCCCTAAAGCGATTTTTTAAAGAATTGTTAGTAGTGGCTCCACAGAGAAAAGCGCTGAGGGACCTAGTCTCTGAATGAGGATTGCAGCGTGAATATACCGTGCCATCCTCTCACTCTCACGAGCTTTCCGAGCATCCGCCCCTCTTAGCCTCTAGAACCCTGATGAACGGTAAATGCTAGCCACAGGCTCTGCTTCTGCCTCACCACGGGGGCTCTTTCTTGCCAGAGGTCTTTGCTGCCTGGTTCACTTCAAGGACCAGCTCTAATTTCAGCCGTTCCTGAAGCCTTGCCTTTGTCTCCAAAAGCGTGGTAGGAACCCTCTATGTGACAATTAGTCAAATGGGAAAATAAGTGAACACTCCAGAGTTTGTGAACTCTCCCCAAGTTTGCCAAGACTGAAATCAGGTTTTACATTTAACCAGTTCCCAGCATTTCACTGAGGAGCTGAACTAAAAAATAATGATTAGTTTAGAGCTCAGGTTTACAATATTAGGTGAATACCAGCAACTGTTTGAAGAATTTTCTGAAGGACATAAACTTATAGGCAAATAGAGCTTCAGGCACAAAGATATTTACCAAAGCATTATTTCTACAAACAAAAACTTGGAAATATTCAAAATTTGTTATCAGAAGAAAAAGGTTAAATCAATTATGCTACATCCCTAAAGTGAAATATTAAGCAGTTCTGTACAAATGTCACAAGAGTTGTTTTTTTTTAAACAATATGGGATCATATTTTTCAAAAGAAGCAAAATCTAATGTATAGCAAGAGTATATGGGTATGTGAATTACATACAATTTTTATTTTCTCTTTATGCCTTCAAATATTTTGTCTTTTTATGCAATCAATCTACATTTCTCTGTCATCAAGAATATTACTTGAAATAAAAAGTATTTTGATGACAATGACCAGTCACACTCTCTTCTATAATCAGAGAGTGCTGAATCTCGTTTGTGGACTGCTGAGGAAGGGCGGGAATTCAGCAGATACGCACCCTTATGGCTGTGCACATTATTTACTACTGGCTCCCATCCAGTTGGGCAGTGCCCTGGCATTAGGATGGCTCCATATTTTGACTGTCATGCCAAAGAACTTGTATCACCAGAAACTTTGTTTCAAAATAGGCATCTTCCTGGGAATGTGTATGTAACTTCATTGGAAAGCTGAATGCTGGTCGCGATTCTTACTACCTGGGTGATCTTGCACAGATTGTTTTAATTTTCTGAGGCTTGTTTATAAAATGAGGATAAAAAATACCTATCCCAGAACCTTTGCGGCAGGTTGTGAAACTAAATGAATGTGGGTAATGCCTCTGGCCCTAACTAGAGTTCACTTGCCTCCTCTTTGTCCATACAAAGCATATCTGAGACTGTCACGTTGCTCATCAGCTAGTGCGGTTGTCACAAGATCTCCAAGTACACCTTGACCTAATATTGGATCACAAAGCTATCTGTAATGTATGCATACACCTGGGCTTCCCAGGTGGTGATAGTGGTAAAGAATCTGCCAGCCAATGCAGGAGACAAGAGATGCTGGTTTGATCCCTGGGTTGAGAAGATCCCCTGGAGGGAGAAAATGGCAACCCGTTCGAGTATCCTTGCCTGGGAAATGCCATGGACAGAGGAACCTGGTGGGCTGCAGTCTGTAGGGTTGCAAAGATTAAAAAACGACTGAAGTGACTAAGCATGCACCCTCATTAAAAAAAAAAAAAAAAAATACTTACTTGGCTGTGCCAGATCTTAGTGGCACATGGGATCTCTGTTGCAGCATGTGAGATCTAGTTTCCTGATCAGGGATTGAACCTGGGCCCCCTGCATTGAGTCTTACACATCAGCGAAGTCCCTGAATGCATAGCCTTTTAGATTACCAAAAAGGTGGTGAATTTCCCCAGGAACTGCTGGTTTCACTGTCATTTTCCGTGATTCTCCTCAGCTGAACCACTGTTGATGTGTGCTCGCTCAGTTGTTTTACCCACGTCCGACTCTGCGACCCCACGGACTGTAGCCCCCACAGGCTCCTCTGTCCATGGAAGCTTCTAGGCAAGAATACTGGAGTGGGTTGCCATTTCCCTCTCCAGGGGATCTTTCTGACCCAGAGATCAAACCCACGCTTCTTGTGTCTCCTGCATTGGCAGGTGGATTCTTTACCACTGGTGCAACTGGGAAGCCCACCTCTGACATGGGAACATGTTTTAGCTAACTTCACTCAGCTATAGAAACTTCCCACCAACACTCATCACCAGCTTGTTGGCAGCACAGAGGAGTTGTTTCTTACTGGGCATGCGCAGAACCTAAAATATCCATGAAAATGGAATTTTACCAGGATTTTCTATCAAAGGGGAACCAAAGTTCCCTCGGTTCTATTTTTCTATTTTTTTTTTTTTTCCAGAGAGAGATTTTCTGGCAGGATTTTGACACTGCAGGAGGGAACATGTATATGAAATGTTGTGATAATTTAGTCCACTAAACAGAGAAGCCAAATGCTCACAAATGATGTAGCTCAAATTTCCTAAGACCCTGAATTACAGACAGGACCAGTTGTTCAGTTATGCTGTTTTCCTGCATGCAGTGGTAGGTTGCTTATACAACCAACATACGTCATTTGTAGAAAAGAGATAGCAAACAGTTTTAAATGCTTTGTAGGTTGCATTCCTCCCCCCATTAACTTTCCTAGCCGTTGGCCAAAGTAAATTTATAGAGAGGAGTGCTGGAGAAGGCTGTGGGAGAAGTGTGGAGAAGGTTGGGTGGGCAGAGCTGCTGCGGATCAACAGGTACTTCTAAATCCTGAGAAAGCGAGTTGTCTTACATTTCTTTCCAGTTCTGGAATCATGGAAACCAGGGCTAGAAATGACTTTGCATGAGCCACAGCCATGCGTGGCGGTTGCATCCTGGCTTTCAGGTTGTCAGTGACTCCCTTGTACGCATCACTTGATCCTGGCCATGCACTGCCCTGACCTGGCCAACCTGAGAAGAGAGGGAGGCATTCTGCACCTGACAGCCCCCGTCTGGAGCTGTGGGCAGGATGGTCTCTGAGCACTGGATATGTCCATCACAGAGCTGAACAAAGGACAGACATCTGGTACCTTCTTCACTCTAAGCCAAGTCCCAGCTGGGACACTGGATCCCTAGCCTCCAAGAGACTATAATTTGGGAACTGGGAAGGGACTTGTTGAAAGAGGAGTCATTTGAGATGGGTGAAAGCTGAAGAGCTGGTTAAGGAAGAGGAAGGTAGAAATCTAAACTCCGCGTAGAAACCTAACAGTGCATGGTACAATCGCTGAGACCCAATTCTGCCAACATCTCTCTTAAGGAAGGCAGAAAATTTCATAATGCATTTCAGAAAAGTGTCAGCATTCTCATCAATAACAAGAAGAAATTATTTTTCTATTTTTAGACGACTGGCAATTATCAGATCCTGGGAGAAGTAAAAGGCAAGACGCCTGCCTGGGGAAGCAAGGCTTTTGTGGGTAGAAAAATTAAAAATGCAAGATGGCTTCTGCAAAGTGCCAAATAAATGATTTAGGCAGTAATTGCCTTGCAATTGAAAGAAAGGAAAATAATCAGGGCTCCCTGGACTACCTCCTCCCAACACCATATGACTAACTTCCTAGGGAGGAAAGAAATATTTGTTGAAAGCCTGATGGACCTGTCAAAAATCCAAGAAATCAATTACATAAATTGTGAAGCATAAGTCACAATTCTATTTGTTCTCCAAGGTGTAAAATTTACCATTTTCCACTGAGAGAAAATAAGAACCCACTACTGCTTCTGCCCAGAGAATCACACACGCTTTTTGCACAAGCCCCCTAATTTTAATCAAGCCATGTCTGTAGCTGTTTTGATGACTAGCATTTGTCATTTGAGGTATATAGACAGACCATTGGTCATCAGGTCATCTTTATTTTGATAGGATCAGTGACATAGACTAGTATCTAATGAAGCAATGAAGCAGAGATGGTCAGGAGGCAAAGTAGATGACCTGAAGTCATCAAAAAGTCTACAATATTGGCAAATCACTTTGTCATAAATGTGCAGAACTGGCTCCTGGGTCTTGAAGGACTTAGGTGGGGAGAAAGGTTGGGAGGCTCTTCCAGGGAGGGCAAGACTGTGCTGAAAGATGTGGAGATGGGACTGAGTAGGCACCAGAGAACACCTGTGGAAAGGGTGTGACTGAAGCAGATGTTTCTCTGTGGGGACTTGGGAGAAAATGATGTAGAGTGCTGGGTGACACGGGATATAAAACGGTAGTGACTATTTTGAGAAGACATGTTGTCCGGGTCTGAGTTCCCTCAAAAGTACACCTTGCGTATGGAATTGGGAACAAGTAGTTTATTTGGAAAGTGAGAACAGGAAATGTGGTGAGCAAGTGGGAGAGTGAGATGGGGGACTTCCCTGGCAGTCCAGTGGCTGAGACTTCATGCTCCCAAATGCAGAGGGCCCTAGGTTCAATCCCTGGTCGGGGAACTAGATCCCGCATGCTAAGACTAAGAGTTCCAGTGGCATAACTAAAGATCCTGCATGCTGCAGCTAAGACCCGGCACAGCCAAATAAGCAACATATATTTAATTCAAAAAAAGAGAGAAAGGAAGTGAGATGGGAGGATGGAAAGTCAGCAAAGTCTGTGAATGAGGGTCGTCATTGTGCATAACCAGGGCACAATCCCGCTGGGGTCTTCCCAGAAACTTGAGGAACACTCAAGTGACTTTTCCCTTGGAATTGATCACGAATCACAGAATGACAATTTCCATTTTAAAAGATATCATCACTTTCCTTCATAGTTAACGGAAAATGAAGAAACACAGTTTCATTCAAACTTTACAAATATCTTTACATTTAGCCTGTGATGAAGGATGAGAAAGCTCAAGCTGCAGTTAGACTTCACGACCCAGTTAAGCTTCCAGAAATAAAGCTGAGAATAAGCATGCATTTAGCAAACATAATTAAAGCCTTCCAGTGAAGTCTGACAGTGAACAGTGACACAGTCGTGAGGTAAGACTTCAGGATGGTCCCACACTGAGGCATGAGGAAGCTGAGGTTTGGATCTATCCGGTTCTGTCTTACTGGCTTGAAGTTTGCACCTGGCTCTTTAACTCCCTGCAATTACGGCCTCTCTGCAAGGAAGCTGAATGTGCCCCTAGTATGAGGTCAGAGAAAGCCTTCAAGAGTGACAGCACTGTTCACTATAGCCAAGACATGGAGACAACCTAAATGTCCATCGACAGACGAATGCATAAATATGTGGTGTGTATGCAACGGAATATTACTCAGCCACAAAAAGAATGAAATAATACCATTTGCAGCAACATGGATGGACCTAGAGATTATCGTACCGAGTGAAATAAGTCAGATAAAGAAAAATACCATATGGTATCACTTATATGTGAAACCTATAATATGACATTAAATGAACTTATCTATGAAACAGAAGCAAGACTCAGCAGACACAGAGAACACACTTGTGGTTGCCAAGGGGGCGGGGGTAGAAGAGGGATAGATTGAGAGTTTGGGATCAGCAGATACAAACTATTTTATACTTAATAGATAATAAGGTCCTACTCTATAGCACATGGAACTATATTCAATACCCTGTGATAAACCATAGTAGAAATAATATGAAAAATAATGTAGATATAACTGAATCACTTGGCTGTACAGCAGAAATTAACAGAACATTGTAAATCAACTATGAAAGTGAAAGTGAAAAGAAAGTGAAGTCGCTCAGTCGTGTCCAACTCTTTGCGACCCCATGGACTGTAGCCTATCAGGCTCCTCTGTCCATGGGATTTTCCAGGCAAGAGTGCTGGAGTGGATTGCCATTTCCTTCTCCAGGGGACCTTCCCGACCCAGGAATCAAATCCAGGTCTCCCACATTGCAGGCAGACGCTTTACCGTCTGAGCCACCAGGGAAGCCCAACTATACTTCAGTTTAAAACAGAACAAAAAAATAAAAAAGCATAACAGGTGCTGGAGAAAGTTCGCCATCGCCTTGCATGGGAACTTCCCACTGAGCTGCAGGTGACTTGAGGTGGGCAGGGAGAGGTGCATTGCCATGCCTTCATTAGCTCTGCCATGCATTCTTCTTGCCTTCAGGGAAAACTCTAAGGAAGGGATGTTGGTCCTCGCCTCCCCAGCTGCCCCTTTCCCCTTCTTCCTGTGTTGTGTGTATTTCCCTTCCAACCTCATCTTCCAGAGTCCTTGCTCTTTTTCAGGTAACTGGATAGGGGTGGGAGACCAAAGACAGCTTTTGCCTTTCAGCAGATGACCGAAGAAGGAATTTTAAATGACAAAATGTCAGCTGATTGATCCAGGTCTCCCACATTTCAGGCAGACGCTTTACCGTCTGAGCCACCAGGGAAGCCCAACTATACTTCAGTTTAAAACAGAACAAAAAAATAAAAAAGCATAACAGGTGCTGGAGAAAGTTCGCCATCGCCTTGCATGGGAACTTCCCACTGAGCTGCAGGTGACTTGAGGTGGGCAGGGAGAGGTGCATTGCCATGCCTTCATTAGCTCTGCCATGCATTCTTCTTGCCTTCAGGGAAAACTCTAAGGAAGGGATGTTGGTCCTCGCCTCCCCAGCTGCCCCTTTCCCCTTCTTCCTGTGTTGTGTGTATTTCCCTTCCAACCTCATCTTCCAGAGTCCTTGCTCTTTTTCAGGTAACTGGATAGGGGTGGGAGACCAAAGACAGCTTTTGCCTTTCAGCAGATGACCGAAGAAGGAATTTTAAATGACAAAATGTCAGCTGATTGAGAAATATGTTTGGAGAGAGACAGCAAACTATCCAGATCCTTGAAATAAAGTTACCTTCTGGGCTTCTGCCAAGTGTCAGCTCACTCCCAGCCCTGGGGACTCTGATGTGTTGCTCATGAATGCGCAGCATCACCTTATTTTCTGCAAGACTGCAAACCAGGAGATAGTCTTCTGTTGACATTTGGAATTGCCACCACTGTAAAGTGACGGTGACTGTGGATGGACACCATATATGTGAGTTGAGAATAAGAAAAGAAATAAGTTTTCAAAATATTAATCAAAAGAATTCTTTTCAACAGGAGCTCTTTCTTGCTCTTAGAAGAGCAGCTCAGGAGCCAGAACTATCACAGAAACTATCAGCCATGGATGGAGAGAGTCATCCGACACCTGAAATGATGACATTCTGTATTCTTGCCACACGCAGGCATCTCCACGGCGACCGACTGTCACGTCACTAAACAGGCGAGAACACGAACACAAAGAGAAATAGTGCTAGTGGATGGATGATGATTCAGTTCCATGCAAATAGCCTAAATCAGAACAATACAAGAAAGGAAATCTCTTAACATGGAAGTAGAATTATTTAGGAATTGACTCCCCCCCACCCCCGATAGCATTTCTTTTTACACAGGTAATTTTTTAAGTTGCTTTTGGGAGGGTATGGCAGGAATGACAAGCCTGTTAGGTATCACAGTAATAAAAATCTTAAGTCTGGAGGGAGTTCAAGGGGTCACCTTGCTCAGCTGCTTTCCAGGCAGAAATGATTACTAACAATGGTGCTCTGAAAGAGGCTGCAGGAGAGATGATTTGAAAATCTTTTACAATATCTCAGCTTACAATGTTTTAACCCCTCCAAAAGACAGTCCTTTCCTATATCAGTTGTGTGTCTCTGCACTGAATTTTAAGACGATGTTTTACATTCTGTTCTCACTGGCACAAGGAAACAGCTGGTCACAGTGAATGAGACACTCTGCATCTGTGATAATATATTTCCCCCTCATGTTCTGGGTTCCCGCTGTTCCTGAACCAATAGTGTTGGCCCTTCACAGAATTACTAAAGGAGGGAGTAAGGAATAACTTGTTGGCATGAGTGTGAGAGACTGCAATTATTTCCCCAATACTTGCCACTGTTGCTTATAAGAAAATTACTTTCAGGACTTCCCTCGTGGTCCCCTGGTTAAAAGTCTTCCTACCAGTGTAGGGGACATGGGTTCAATCCCTGGTCTGGGAAGATTCCAGATGCCTTGAGGCAACTGAGCCTGCGTGCCATAGATCCCATGCTCTGCAACAAGAGAAGTCACTGCAATTGGAAGCCTGTGCAGCAAGAAGCCCAAGCACCACACCTTAGACAGTAGCCCCTGCTCACCACAGCTACAGGAAGCCCGTGAGCCCCAGAGCAGCCAAAAAATAAATAAATAAAATGTTAAGAAGCACTCTAAAAAAAAAAGAGGCAGCAGCCCGCAGCCACTGACGTGCTTTCAGGGGCCTCCACGGTAACTGGCCACAGTGGGCAATTCCTGAGACAATACTGTTCCTGTGGTAAACACATGAGAGTCTTAGCTGTTTTGTGAGTAACGGTATATCAAAATATATTCCCTGTTTTTAATAAAGAAAATAAAAATAAGAGAATGACTGAAAAAAGAAAATCACTTTCCCTTGGAACTTCCCTGGTGGTCCAGTGGAAAACTCCATGCTTCCACTGCAGGGGGCATAGGTTTGATCCCTGGTGAGGAAACTAAAATACCAAATGCCATGTGACACGGCAAAAAAAAAAAAAATGCAGCATACTAACTGAAGGGAAATTGTGTGTGTGCTAGTCTCTCAGTCATGTCCGACTCTTAGTGACCCCATGGACTGTAGCCCACCAGGCTTCTCTGTCTATGGGATTTTCATGGCAAGAATACTAGAGTGGGTTGCCATTTCCTTCTCCAAGGGGATCTTCCTGACCCAGGGATCAAAGCTGGGTCTCCCACATTGCAAGCAGACTCTACTGTCTGAGCCACCAGGGAACCTTCCCTAAATTTCTGCAAGCCAGCATGTAGGTGAGGTGGCCCAGCTTTGGCCATCCAGACTCAACACCTTGGAGGGTAGGGGGGGCAACAAGAAGGGAGAAAGTGCAAGGAACAGAGCTGCTCCTCCCACCAGGACAGCCCTCCCAGGACCTAGCACTCAGAGAGGAACAACCCCCCTGAAACGGAAGTCAGGCACATTTTCTTGTTGGAGAAGCCTCCGCTGTCCCCTAACCCAGTAGTCCAGCCACTGGAACTCAAGCAAAACAAACAGGGAAGAGAGTAAAACAAACAAGGAAGAGGCCAAAACAAACAGGGCCTTCGCCAAGACAGTGGTCCTCAGCTCTCCTTCCCACCTCCCATAACACACGTGATGAATGAGGTTCACATACTCAACCCCTGCAAGAGAAGACCCAGATTTTGAAGAAACTCCTTGAAATCTGGTGGTCAAATAATGCCCCATGTGCATCCCAGATGCCAACAATTCTAACAGTCCATCAGCTGGCTCCTGGCCTGCATTGAGGCTGGGCAAACTGGGCTGGGCTGACACACACTTCCAGGTCCTCAGGCTGGATCACTGCTGTCATTCTCTCTCTTGAAGCCACAGGGATGGAAAGACAGTGGGGTGACCACAAGGCTCCCCCAAAGGCCACATGCAGATATAGAAATTATAGATCAGTCACAGGCTTCTATTAAGACACAAACATGGTCAAGCGTTTTTTACCCCAGCAGCCCTCACTCGTGTGGGGACCTGCGTAGGGAAAGGAGAGGGGTTGGAGGTGGGCATCAGAACACAGCAGACTGTGGGTCACAGCTCCCTCTGAGTCCTCATTTTTGTTCTATAGTAATATTTATACCACTTTCAGCCCCACTGCACATTGTTGCTAAGTCGCTTCAGTCGTGTCTGACTCTGTGCAACCCCACAGATGGCAGCCCACCGGGCTCCCCCATCCCTCGGATTCTCAAAGCAAGAACACTGGAGTGGGTTGCCATTTTCTTCTCCAATGCGTGAAAGTGAAAAGTGAAAGTGAAGTCGCTCAGTCGTGTCTGACTCTTAGCGACCCCATGGACTGCAGCCCACCAGGCTCCACCGTCCATGGGATTTTCCAGGTAAGGTACTGGAGGGGGTGCCATCGCCTTCTCCACCACTGCACTTTATCTCACCTGATTTTCACTGTTCAGTGTGTCTCTTAGGGAAACACAAGTAACAAGGATGTAATGCGTACCCTTGATGGCTCTAGGCCCTTCTTCCTTCTGGTTCATTGGAAGGACTGATGTTGAAGCTGAAACTCCAATCCTTTGGCCACCTGATGCAAAGAACTGACTCATTGGAAAAGACTCTGATACTGGAAAAGTTTGAAGGCAGGAAGAGAAGGGGACGGCAGAGGTGAGATGGTTGAATGACATCACCGACTCGATGGACATGAGTTTGGGTAAACTCCGGAGTTGGAGATAGACAGGAAGGCCTGGTGTGCTGCAGTCCATGGGGTCATAAAGAGACACGACTGAGTGACTGAACTGAGCTGAATGAGCACCTTTGACAGCTCTAGCCCCCTCTTCCTCCCTGGTGACTTGTCCAGGCCAGGAGGGACTGCTCGCGACTCCACTGGTACCCTGAACTTTTGGCTGCATTTGCATTCAGCTGAAGAGTGTCCCTGTCCCCTTTCCCTGGACTTAGCCATCTGAGTTGCAGTACTGAGTCCTTCGTCCTAGGGACTAGAGCAGATCTGACCCCAGTTTGTCACTTGATGCCTCCCCTCCATTGGACACTGGCCTGGGCCTCTGAGGCTCCCAAGGGCAGGGCCCTTTGGAATAGGGGCAGCTCTGGTCTTACTGCACCAGAGCACGAAGAGAGAATACAATGAGATCATCTTGAAAAAGAATAACCTAAACTATCCAAGGTGAGAACAGCTCTAAGACAGCAAGACAATCCCAAAGAGAAGGCGCTCCACTTAGAAAAAATTTAATATATCCAAACAAACTATAATTCAAAAAGACACATGCACCCCTATGCTCACAGTAGCCAACACATTGAGATAGCCTAAATGTCTCTCAGCAGATGAATGGATAAAGATGTGAGACATACACACAATGGAATACTACTCAGCCACAAAAAAGAATAATGTCATTTGCAGCAACATGGATGGGCCAAGAGGTTACCATACTGAGTGAATTTAAGTCAGAAAGAGACAGACAAATACCATATGATATCACTTACGTTGTTGCTGTTGTTTACTTGCTAAGTCATATCCGACTCTTTGCAACTCCATGGACTGTAGCCCGCCAGGCTCCTTTGTCCATGGGATTTCCCAGGCAAGAATACTGGAGCAGTTTGCCATTTCCTTTTCCAGGAGATCTTCTGGACCCACGTCTCCTGCTTGACAGGTGGATTCTTTACCACTGAGCCACCAAGGAAGCCTGATATCACTTATATGTGGAATCTAAAACACAACACAAACTTATCTATGAAACAAAACCAGACTCACAAACATGGAGAACAGACTTGGGGTTATCAAGGGGGAGGAATGGATTGGGAGCCTGGGATGGACTGGGTCCTATACAGGAGGACCTTGTTTATCTGTCCTATATATAATAGTTTGCGTGTGCTAATCCCAAACTCATACCTAGTTCTTCTCTCTCTGGGGTACATACAGGCGAGTTTCATGTCCCTGCTCTCCTGGTGGTCAGGCAGACCATATCATTAGTGCCTGTCAATGGGTTGTAACTGGGGTGTCATGCTCCAGGGCTTAATGCTTATTTGATGAGGTAAGGCTCTCCATCCCTCTGTTTTCCTCCCATGATGATCCTGGAGGCCCAGGTGGGGTGAGTCAAATGAATATCTGGTGCCACTGAATCACCACATGGAGTACAGTTGCCCAGACAGTTTTCTAGATTCAAAGTGGACTTTGTATGAGTGAGAAGGAACCATTTATTGTTAAACCCCTGAGATATTTAGGTTGTTACTGCAGATCATCTAGCTTATCCTAACCAGCACAGTGTGGGCTTTTAGCCTGCTATAGCTATAGTCAATTCTTAAAATGAACTGAAATCACTCAGAATATTAGTAGTTAAAATCTCAGCCACCATCTCACAGAGTTCTTGAACAATAATAAAAATATCTATGGCAATCACTAATAATTATTCCTGCAAAGTAAGCAGGAAGGCACTAATTTCCATTTGAGTTGGTGGCATCTTTGTTACTGGGAATGGAAGGAAAATACCAATTTTACTAAATCTGATTACATAATCTGTTTGTTGTGCCATAATTGAAATTGTATGTTTTGCTTAGCAATAGATTCAGGAAATGATTTAAAAACAAGTCTTAAATTGTGTTGTAACTTTTGAATCACAACTCCTCCTTTTCCACGTACAGTACATCACAAAAGATTTCTATCCTCAACTCAAGAAGACAGAACTGCAATTAGAATGTTTTTGGCTACAAGTAGCAACCCTCCCCAGAGAAGGCAATGGCACCCCACTCCAGTACTCTTGTCTGGAAAATCCCATGGATGGAGGAGCCTGGAAGGCTGCAGTCCATGGAGTCGCTAAGAGACGGACACGACTGAGCGACTTCACTTTCACGCATTGGGGAAGGAAATGGCAACCCACTCCAGTGTTCTTGCCTGGAGAATCCCAGGGACAGGGGAGCCTGGTGGGCTGCCGTCTATGCGGTCACACAGAGTCGGACACGACTGAAGTGACTTAGCAGCAGCAGCAGCAGCAACTCTCCCACCCCTATACAAACTAGCTGAAACAGTAAGGACCTGAATTATTTCACAATATTGAGTGTCTAAGGGCTTTGTGGCAGAGAAGGCAATGGCACCCCACTCCAGTACTCTTGCCTGGAAAATCCTATGGATGGAGGAGCCTGGTGGGCTGCAGTCCATGGGGTCAATAAGAGACGGACACGACTGAGCGACTTCACTTTCACTTTTCACTTTCATGCATTGGAGAAGGAAATGGCAATCTACTCCAGTGTTCTTGCCTGGAGAATCCCAGGGATGGGGGAGCCTGGTGGGCTGCCGTCTATGCGGTCACACAGAGTCGGACACTACTGAAGTGACTTAGCAGCAGCAGCAGGAGGGGCTTTGTGGGGCTCAGAGCTAGCCCATCCAGCAGCTCGATCACATCATCTAGGACTTAGATTATTTTCTGAAGTTGGTAGTGAGGCAGTACAACAGTTCCAGACATTACATCTACACAGGATGATGTTCGGAAGGCTATAAGAGATCATCCCATCTTGTGTTTCTTACTTATAGAGAGAAAATATTTCCCAGCTTCTCATTGGTCAGAAGTGGTCACAAGCACAATCCTGAAGCTATCACTGGTGAGAAGGATAAAATCATCACAATTGGTTGAGAACCATCAGCTCAGGTGTAAGAGGATGAGCATTTGGGTGGAATAGGTATTTGGGGAGTCTATCACAGACATTATCTCTGTTTCCACTTGGCAAAATTTACAATTGTAAAATGGAAATAGAATGTGGGTCATTTTCCCTTTATTCTCCTGGGTTGATCCCTTTTGTCTTAATTCTTCTTTGACTACCAAAGTCAAGATTTTGCTGTAGCTTCCTACCTGCCTGCTCCAACTCATCTTGCTCTTCTCCAGTTCATTCTACACACCTCCTGCTAGATGAAGCTTCTTAAAACCCT
>SJYC01033400.1:0-16787 GCA_006408675.1 Madoqua kirkii | reverse complement strand
TGTCTGACTCTTCAAGACCCTGTGGACTGTAGCCCATGAGTCTCCTCTGTCCATGGGATTCTCCAGGCAAGAATACTGGAGTGAGTTGCTATTTCCTTCTTCAGGGAATCTTCCTGACTCAGGGATTGAACCCATATCTTTTGCATCTCCTGCATTAGCAGGAGGATTGTTTACAACTAGCAATGCACACAAATAGGTCATCCATACCAGAAAACTTAAGTGTAGCTAAACTTTATCTTTTTAGTACCAATATTTCTAAGAAAGGATATTAGGTGGAAATTTCAAACAGAGAAACGGTTATGGGAGACATTCAAAGGAGGCACATACTTTAGGAACTTTTAAACTCATCCATCACAAAGTGGCTCTATTCTCTTCTTGCACACATGGCAGGACCCCAGTTAATCATCTGCTAAGCTTCTCTACTCCTCAGGTCTAATGTCCTCTCTGTTCCCAGTCACTGTGCTAGGTCAGACTTCTCTGCCTTTTTGGAGCTCACAGTCCCAAAACAGCAGTAAGAGTACTGTGATGGAGGGTCCCACAGGGGGCCCTTGAAGCCCAGAGTGGACACAGCCTGGGAGGATTCAAAGAAGGCTTCCTGGAGGAGAAGGAGTCTGAACTGGACCTTAGCAAATGCTTAACGCTTATTCAGTTAAAGAGAGAAGGATGTGTAAGGAGGGCAAGTTAGAGGATGGCAGTTTGCATAACATGAGAAGCCTGGCCGAAGGCAGAGAAGAGAGAAACCACAGAGTCCTCCTATGAAGCCACAAGTATTGATACTTCCTGTTTTCAAATTAAGTGCCGTGAGTTGTCCCAGCTGGGACTGGGCAAAGGGTATGTCAGGAGAGTCTTGTAGGCCAGGCTAGAAATGTGGTGTTCAAGGAGCCAGTGGAACATTCTAAGCAGGAAAGTAAAGTGGCTGGGGTTCTAAAACTGGTCAGCCTGGTGGGATAGTGGAGGATTTACTCACATTTCTCAATTTGAATAACTTTTAAAGAAAAAAAAAATTTGTATACTTTAAGAGCACTTATTGAACCTAGGTCCATGAAAGTCATGACACTTAAAAAAATATTTGTTATATGATTTCACAGTTAAGAATTGCAAGAAATACAAAAAACATCCATATAAGCTTTACCCGAATTTACCAGTTGTTAACATGTTTTTGACATTTTGCCCCATTTGCTCATCTATCAATCTACCAGCCTATGTACACACACATACACTCATTTGAAAGATGTTTGTAGCCTTTATTCACATTCATAATTACTCCAATGTCTACTTCCTAAAGACAAGAGCTTTCTTTTTTTATTAATATAAAAAATTTTTATCAAAATCAGGAAATCTGACATTTATATAATACTATTATCTAATTCAGTCTTGCTAGTTGCGCTAATAATGATTCATGATAATTAAGATCTGTGACATAAATGTGCAAATGTCTTCCATTTGCAAATTATCACTGAAATGGAAATTAATCTTTATAATAATAAATGCTTTCAGATTATTATAAAAGTAAAAAGACAGAATTTTAAAACTCTCATAGAACTTATGGGTTTCTGGATGCACATTTGAGAAAAACTGTTGGTAGCCAAGATGGAGATGAGACGGGCTCTATTCAGCGCGCAAGCCTAGATTGTCCTTGACTGTTCACATCGATCAGAGCATCAGGAAGTTGAGCTGGAGGAAAGAGGTCCCATTTCTGTTCAGCAAAGCTGGGTACAAAAAGCCTGAAGGACCAAGGAATCAGAGTAGGGGTACTGCACGTTGACACCCAAGCCGAATACAGAGCAGGAAAGGGGTGGAGAAAAAGGTCAATGATACTCCCATGCCCTGTCTCTTAGCAGGTAGCAAGTTTAGGATAAACAGAGAAAAAAGAGAAAGCATGGGGAGAAAGAAGGATGCAATTTCCCTGGCTTGGTGGGGAGGGCAGACCTCTGAAACTAGAAAAAAATTGTAGAGGGTAATATGATATTGTTAGCAGTATCTAAGAAGATACAGTTTCTACAAAACAGAATAAAGTAATGGGAGAAGCTGAGATGAAATGCAGTGGGGTGAGGCAACAAAAAAAAAAAAGGAAGACAGTGGAGACAGGCAGTGGGGAAACCAAAAGGCAAAATATTTTTTAAAAATAATTTTTCCAAATTCACTTTGGAGTTAATAAAGGACAGGATTGAAACTGTGGCAAACAGGCTCAATGATGGGCAGGCAGATCTTTACAAAATTTAAAAGTTTAGTTATTTGAGGCACAATCAGGAGACACAGAGAGAAGCATGATCATTGAGACTTGAATAAACCTTTTCTTAGCCTTTTATGAAGGAGGCAATACAAATAATGACAAATGGAGTGTCCATTAATAGATCTACTCCAAAGCTGATGAATTTCAACAGCGTTTTTATCAAGCACATATGCTATATTATCAACAGCTGAACTTAAATAAGAGACCATACAATAACCTCAATAAATTCAGATGAGTGGGGATTACTATGTGGGTTGAAAGCACAATGCAGAAACTGTGGAGCCACATTCTGGCTTACTAACTGAACCATGGTTTCTTAATCTGTAAAACGTGAAGAGTAAGAATATCTACCTTCTACAGGTATTTGGAGGACAAAATGAGTTTTTACAGAACTTGTTACTGTGGTTGGTAAATAATAAGCACTGGATATATACTAGCTATTGGTAGTTTTACTGTTAATATTTTTTGGTCACATCCTCTATTACCCCAAATAATAAAAGTTTAAAGAGGAAAACAATAACTTAAGAAAAGATAAGCTATGAATACATGAAGTCCAACGGAAGGCAGTCAAAGCACTAATAACAGGTAAACTCAGACTCAAACCATTTTTTTATTTTGTAAAAGAAAAAAGGATAAGAATACAAAGAAATGGAAAGATACCTTGTGTTCTTGAACTGGAAGAATATTGTTACAAGTGGCCTTACTACCTAAAACATTCTACAGATTTAATGCATCCTCCATCAAAATACTCATGACAGTTTTCACAGAATTAGAACAGTAATCCTAAAATTAACATGGAACTATTAAAAAAACCAGAATTGCCAAAACAATCTTGAGAAAAGAACAAAGCTGGAGGTATCACCCTTGCAGGCTTCAGATTATCCTATAAAGCTACAGTAATCAAAATACAATGGTACTGACACAAAACAGACACACAGATCAATGGAACAGAAGAAAGAGCCCCACAAATAAACCCATGTGCTTATGGTCAATTAATCTATGATAAAGGAGGCGAGAATATGCAATGGAGAAAAAGCCTCTTTAATAAGCAATAAGGAGGGCTGGGAAAACTGGATAGCTACATGTAAAACATTGAGTTCAGAACATTTCCTCATACTATATACAAAAATAAACTCAAAATGGATTAAAGACCTAAGCGTATGACATGATAACATAAAATTCCTAGAAGAGAACATATGCAGAATACTCTGACATAAATTATAGCAATATTTTCTTAGATCTATTAGGCAAGGCAAAAAAATAAAAGCAAAAATAAACAACTTGGATCTAATTAAACTTAAATACTTCTGCACAGAATAGGAAGGCATCAACAAAACAAAAAGACAACCTATATATGGGAGAAAATATTTGCAAATGACATGACTAACAAAAGGTTAATATCCAAAGTGTATGAATAGTCCATATATTCAATGCCAAAAAACAAACAAACAAACAAACAAACAAAAAACAATCCAATCAAAAAATGGGCACAAGACCTGAATAGAAATTTTTTCCAGAGAAGACATACAGATGGCCAACAGGCCTGCGAAAAGATCCTCAACATTGCTAATTATTAGAGAAATGCAAATCAAAGCCACAATGAGGTATCACCACACATCTGTCAGAATTGCTGTCATCAAAGAACTGATGCTTTTGAACTGTGGTGTTGGAGAAGACTCTTGAGAGTCCCTTGGACTGCAAGGAGATCCAACCAGTCCATTCTGCAGGAGATCAGTCCTGGGTGTTCTTTAGAAGGACTGATGCTAAAGCTGACACTCCAATACTGTGGCCACCTCATGCAAAGAACTGACTCATTGGAAAAGAGTCTGATGCTGGAAGGGATTGGGGGCAGGAGGAGAAGGGGACGACAGAGGATGAGATGGCTGGATGGCATCATGGACTCAATGCACATGAGTTTAGGTAAACTCCGAAAGTTGGTGATGGACAAGGAGGCCTGGCATGCTTTGATTCATGGAGTTGCAAAGAGTCGGACACGAGTGAGAGACTGAACTGAACTGAAAATCCACAAATGACAAATGCTGGTGAAGATGTGGAGAAAAGAGAACTCTTGTACACTGTTGGTGGGAATGTAAATTAGTGCAGCCATTATGGAAAACAGTTTGGAGTTTACTAAAAGAAAAGAAGAAAAAGACAGAAAGAAATTAGAACAACTAAAGATACACCTCCATTCCTGGGTGAAAGTGAAAGTCAAGGTTGCTCAGTTGCCACAGACTCTTTGCAACCCTATGGACTATACAGTCCATGGAATTCTCCAGGCCAGAATACTAGAGTGGGTAGCCTTTCCCTTCTCCAGGGGATTTCCCAACCCAGGGATAGAACCCATATCTTCCTCACTGCAGGCGGATTCTTTACCAGCTGAGCCACAAGGGAAGCCCATTCCTGGGTATATATATGGGAAAAAACAAAACGCTAATTCAAAAAGATACCTCCACCACAATGTTCATAGCAGCACCATTTACAATAGCCAAGATATGGAAGCAATCCACGTCCATCAACAGACAAATGGATAAAAGACTATTGGGGGAAAATATCTGTATACACACACACACATAATGGAATATTACTCAGCCACAGAAAGAATGAAATTGAGCTATCTGCAATATAGATGGGCCCAGGTCCTCCTGGATTGCAGGCTGATTCTTTACCATCTGAGCCACCAGGGAAGCCTAAGAGATTATTATGCTTAGTGAAAGAGGTCAGAGAAAGACGAATACTGTATCACTCACATGCATGATCCAAGAAGTAAAACAAACTAATGTACATAGCAAAACAGAAACAGACTCACAGTATAGAAAAATAGTGGCTACTAGTGGAGGAGAGAAAGTGGGAAGAGGCAAGATAGGATTAAAAGATACAAACTACTATGTACAAAACAGATAAGCAACAAGGATATATTGTATAGCATAGGGAGTAATAGCCATTATCTTTTAATAACTTTTAATGAAGTATAATCTGTAAAAAATGCTGAATCTCTCTGCTGAATACCTAAAATATGAAATTTATAAATCAACTATACTTCATAAAAAATAAATATAATAATATTAAAACTAATCTTAGGAAAACAGAAGGAATGAAATGGAAGATATAAAAGCAGAGATTGCTTTTTAAAAAATAGCATAAGATGAGTATAGTTTGGGAGGTAAAACTGCAAAATATACTCATTACTTATAAATTTAAGTAGTTTTTTTAAAAGTTTTAAAAAGATGGAAACATATGCATACTTCTAGATAACAGGGTTGAATACTGTAAAAATGTTAATTTGTCCCAGATTAGTTTATCTACTTATTAAAAACCTAATCAATATGCTGATGGGACTACTTTTTGGAAATTGGCAATGTAATTACAAGGTTCATCTGGAGAACAGGTGAGAGTTGCTAAGAACATTTTGAAAACATTCTAATAATACAAAATTTATCCAAACAGTCTAGATTCAGGAGAAAAGTTATTTTGAGAGCAGACTGACATCAGGATAAAAAGGACCTTATTCAACCTGATACCTTATTAAAAGACTAATTGCCATCAATCTGGAATTCACACCTACTCAGCCTCAGCTCTAGATATTCTCACCTCTTTGATGTACAGACCTTTAAATCAGATAACAGAAAGACAGACTGAAAATAAATTGCTCTATGTCCCTCAATGAAGAGTACTAAAAATCTAAACTATAAAATATCTTTGAATCTTATTCAAATGGAATGTTTCTTGTGTATTATTTTGTTATTTATTAATCACAAAAGGAATTTGGTGTGCACCAGCCATTTCAAGTCCTTTTGGTTATTTTCAGCCCCTAGGTTTTGCTCATCTTCAGGCTAGGAAGATTGGAAATATTATGTCCAAATTTTAATGTTACTGTTCAAGGACAAAATATAAACCATTTCTAAAGTGACTGCTAGACTGATTCTAAAGTAGGATTTATTTTACACTTAAGGTCTGAAAATAAAGCAGGTTCCTTTCATCCACCATCTGAAGGAAAGGATAGGAGTTTTGATGGATGGGGAGTGTAGCTTGGGGCAATTGCTGAGTGGGATTGACTAGGCAAAGATGCCTGGGGTTAGCAGCGTAGAGATGGGATAGAATGCACAAGGATTCCCTCAACCTTCCTAAAATTATAAGAGTCACGTGGAAAGATGGGGAGTCTAGAAGTTTAGGGGACTGGTATAGCAATCAAATGCTAGTCAGTACTGATTTCAAATAGCACCATAACCAGGCCCTGGGTTAAGAAAACATGTTCTAGAGTCAGGAAGACCATGAAATAAGCCTCAGTGCCACCACTTACTAACAGAGTAATGTTAAAAGTCCCTTAAACTGGCTGCCAAGTTCCTGGTCTCTATGTCAGGTATTACACAGATCTAGACAAATGATAGCCACTATTTCTTAGTACAAAAGACTGTGGTCATTGTAAGTCTGCTTCTCATCAGCATGGTAGAAAATGAGTCAGAAATGTGTACATGTGCAGGCAAAAGGTATTCTAACAAGTGAAGTATTGGGCATAATATTTTTACTGTGTGCATATCAGGGGGTAGAAAAAGACAGACTATAAGAATAATACAGATAAAAACTTGAATGATTCACACAATGGGGGAATTATGCACGCTTCCCTGGTGGCTCAGACAGTAAAGTGTCTGCCAGCAATCCAGGAGACCCGGGTTCA
The DNA here is from genome assembly GCA_006408675.1 of Madoqua kirkii. Lineage (NCBI taxonomy): Eukaryota > Metazoa > Chordata > Mammalia > Artiodactyla > Bovidae > Madoqua > Madoqua kirkii. Next base: position 9,882 of record SJYC01033400.1, on the reverse strand, counting down.
ATTCCTGGGTTGGAAAGATCCCCTGGAGAAGGAAATGGCAACCCACTCTAGTACTCTTGCTTGGAAAATTCCATGGATGGAGGAGCCTGATAGGCCACAGTCCATGGGATCGCAAAGAGCTGGACAAGACTGAACGACTTCACTTTGTACTTTGTACTTTTTTTATGGGGGAAAACTATAGATATTAATGCTGGTTTAAAAACACTAATAAACTTGAACTTCCCTGGTGGTTCAACAGTTAAAATGTAGGGGGCTCAGATTTGATGCCTGGTTGGAGAACTAAGATTCCACATGCATGTGGTGCAGCCAAAAAAATAAAATAAGAAATATAAGTAAATCCACAAAAGAGGACTTCCCTGGTGGCTCAGTGATAAAGAATCTACCTGCCTATGCAGGAGGCCCAGGTTTGATCCCTGGTCTGGGAAGATTTCACGTGCCGCTGGGCAACTAAGCCACAGTGCCACAGCTACTGAGCCTGTGCTCTAGACCCCAGGCTCCACGGGAGAAGCTCCTGCAATGAGAAGCTCGTGCACCACAACCAGAGAGTAGCCCCTGCTTGCCACAACTAGAGAAAAGCCTGCTCAACAGCAAAGATCCAGCACAGTGAAAAATAAACATTAAAAAAAAAAATCCACAGAAGAGAAGATCCAAAGATGTTTGGCATAAAAAAGAAAATGCATGGTGGATGATCCAGAGAAGCACCTGAAATTCAGCTTTGAGATAAAGAAAGGATGCTGATGTTAAAATGCCCAGCCTTTGAGCAGCCATTTAGGATGTCATTCCTGTGTGCTAGGGGGGACACAGAGATGTGGGGATGAAGGGGAAGATGGCATGAGGTTAGCAGGTCCTGCTGCACCCAGGTGAACTCTGGTCTGGTGGCTGCCCTGCCTAGGGAAAGGTGTAAGCAACCTTGAACAATCGGAGACGTCAGGCATAGACCAAAGAGTCTCCATGAACTAAAGAACACGATTTATAACCACGAGCACACACCTGCTTACACATTTTATGCTTATCCCATGCAGATCATTAGGTGAAACAAATTGGTATTGACATGAAGTTAAGCTTACAATAGCACTGAACTTTCAACTCCCTTCCAGCAGATTTCTGATCTTTTCCAATTTGTGGCTCATCTATTTACAACTTAAAAAGGTTAGAAGGATATTGATGACAACATAATGAGTGTGGAGTAAATTTCACACTTAGTAAAAATGATTATATGACTGAGCAGGCTATAAAGCCCCTGGCTTGATCTGAGGTTTATAGGAACAAGACTTTAAACCTTAAGGAGGTTAATGCCGTAAGTTATCCCTTAATGCATAGGGCTTTCCAGGTGGCGCAGTGTAAAGAATCCCCCTGCCAATGCAGGAGATGTTGAGACGTGGGTCCGACCCCTGGGTGGGGAAGATTCCCTAGAGTAGGAAATGGCAACCCACTCCAGTATTCTTTCCTGGAGAATCTCACGGACAGAGGAGCCTGGCGGGCTACAGTCTATGGACTCGAAAACAGTCAAACACGACTAAGCATGCAATGCATGGGTATGAAGATCTTAACTTACATGTAAACAGAGTTGACTGGGAGGTGGGGGAAAGATGGAGAGATAAGGAAGTTGTTATGAAAATTCAGGTGCACCTTTAATCAGAGGCAGGGCCATCTCTGCCCTTTCCTGGATCCACAAAAAGAAGCTTTGTCTCTATATCTGTGTCCCTCAGAGAGGAAGAAGGAAGAGAATAAAGGCAAGAGAGAGCCAAGTTACCCAAACTCTCTTTCCTCCACCCTTTGAAGTTATTCTTAAATAACCTTGAGCAAGACAAGCCGCGCTGCTATGTGCCATGGAAGACAAATTGACAAAGCACATGTTTTGTTTGAGGGATTATTTCCTATTTGGTTGTAGAAAACCTAGCAGAGAGACCCAGATAGGTCCCCTTGTTATCCTCTGCTAAGAGCCTAGGACAGTTAATCCCTTTAATGCTCAAATTCCTCCCAGAGCATTCCAGGCACCCTGGAGTGAGGGTGTCTCCTGTGAATTCTGTGCATTGTTATCTCGGTTGCACAGTGCAGTTTTCCTTTTCTTGTTCATTGGATGCTGCTAGATTGGGTCAACTCCAAAAGCAACATCTAAGCATGAATTCTCCTTCTAGGTCCCCACTGCAGCTGCCTGATGTCTGATTTAAAGGCCTAAGACACGGGAGCAAAGGAGTGGTATGGTACTTCTGAAGTCCCTGGAACTATCTCCCACCATTGCAGAGCTGCTGGGACCAATATGGCTGCTGCTTGTGTTCTCAGAGTCCTGTGGAGATGGTGATGATAAAGCTCACGGAGATCTGACTTGCCTTTTTATTGCAGAACTCAGCCACGAGTACCTGGGGTCTGAGCCAGGAAGAGATGGTGTGACAGATCCCTCACTCTACTCAGTGGGCAATTCCCAGGCACAATGAGATGGGGGGGAGGAGGGGGGACGCTACCCTGTTAGTCTCTGGTACAAGAATTTATCTTAGTAAGAGATTTGCCTTTTAGAGAAAAATGCCTTGATAAGCTCACTTGTGCAGTCAATTCCCTTTGAAGTATAGCTGTTCTCTGGTGCCAAGGTTTCCAGGAAAGGGCCAATGTTGCTCTGTTTAAGAAAGCAAACGTAATTTATCTACCCATTTATTTTGTCATGGAGATGTGAAAGAGGAGAGTAAAAAGGAGGAAGAATAAGATAACCAGACAGTGGGAGGGGACTTCCCTCATGGTCCCGCGTGCCGCTAAGTCTTTGAGCTCCCAATGCAGGAAGCCAGCCTGGGTTCGATTCCTGGTCAGGGAACTAGAGTCCACATGGCAGAACTAGGAGTTCACGTTGCAACTAGAAAGATCCCGCAAGCTGCAGCGAAGACTGAAGGTCCCCTGCAGCCAAACAAGGCAGCAGGGGGTCACGTGCCACACAGTGGGGTTCTTCTTCACTAGTATCATTAAAAACCATAAAATGGTTGGTCTGATTGGATTTCTTAGGGGAAAAAACCTAATGGGAGATGACCTTGTGTATATGCTGACTTGGGGGCAAAACAGCAGCCGCAGAACCAGATAAAGAAAGGGCAGACAGACCAGTTGCCATCTGCACAGTTAGACCCGGTTTGTGGACTGAAATCAAACCTTGTCAGCCCACCAGGTCCTTAATTATGCAAATTGAGCCGCAGGAGATGTGCCTGGTAAGGGGTAAAGGCCCAGGAGGAGTTCAGACAGGTCTATAAGTTGGGGTAGACACAGCTTAGGAACTGCAGAATGCTTCAGAAACCACTGAAAGTGGAGGCAAAGCGGACCTCAACAACCACCTCCTGTGACCTTCTTTGCAGTAAGCTTTCCCTTCCCTCTTCCAGGCTGGGCCACTTCTGGTAACCAGGTCCCCCCCCCCCCCATTCCAGTAAGACCTCTGCCTCTGCTCCAGCTCTCCCTCCCACTCCATTCCCAGCCACTCCACGTGCGCGTTCAGTGAGTGCTGCCTGTGTGCCTGACACTTCAGCGGACCCTGGGCCAACAGGGGTAAACATCACCCCATCTGTGGGAAACCAGTGCTCAGCTTCTGTGCACTGTCGATCCAGGGGAAAGTGAAAGTGACTCAGCTGTGTCCAGCTCTTTGCGACCCCGTGGGCTACACAGTCCATGGATTTCTCCAGTACTGGAGTGGGTAGCTGTTCCTTTCTCCAGGGGATCTTCCCAACCCAGGGGTCAAACCCAGGTCTCCTGCATTGCACATGCATTCTTTACCAACTGAGCTTTTAGGGAAGCCTATCCGTCCAGGGGACGGACTCCTTTTTCCTTCCTGCCTTGAGCACCCTGTTGAAAACACAATGCTTGTCCTCTAAAGAGGTTATAATTTCCTCATCTTCCAGATCAGTCTACCACAGAGATGAGTTTTGCTTCTAGCATTTCTCACATATTTTCATTATTTTCTTATATGCAGGTGCCTCCTGCATTGCTTTTCCATTGCTGCTAAACAAACTACCATTAACGTCATGGCCTAAAGCAACACAAATTTATTCTCTTACACGTCTGAAAGTCAGAGAGGCTGTGATTTTCTGGAAGCTTTGGAGAGAATCCTTTCTTTTTTTGTTTTGCCCCTGGCTTTTTTCAACTTCTAGGGACTGCCATACTCCTCTGCTCGAGGCGCTTCCGCACTCTGACTGGTGTTTCCGTCGTCATGTGACATCTTACATATTCATCAGTGCCTTCTTTAGGGGCCCAGCCTGCCTCCCTTATTTCTGAACGCTTATGGTTAATTAGACTCACCTGGCTAATTCATGCTACTCAGCTCATCTCATGAGCCTCCATTTAATCACACCTGCAGAATCCCTTCTATTACTTAAGGCAACACATTCACAGGTTCTAGGGATTAAGATGTGGGCCTTATTGTGCTGTATGCTAAGTCTCTTCAGTTATATTCCACTCTTTGTGATCCTATGGACCCTACCAGCCAGGCTCCTCTGTCCATGGATTCTCCAGACAAGAACACTGGAGTGGGTTGCCAGGCCCTCCTCCAGGGGATCTTCCCAACCCAGGAATCAAACCCTCATCTCTTTTGTCTCCTGCATTGGCAGGTGGGTTCTTTACCACTAGTGTCACCTGGGGAAGCCAAGTTGAAAATTACATCCGTGTGACAACTTTAACAGGCTTCCCCAGTGGCTCAGCGGTATGGGGCTCAATGTGTGGAGCCATTATTCAGCCCACATTCCCCACATATTAAAAAGACTGCCCTCCTCACCTGCCCCTTCTGGAGCTGTCTTCACAGTGTCAGGTCCACAGTGGCCTCTGGGTCGAAGACCAGTCTCACAAGATGCTGGGGGGTCATCTTGGACATGAAGTGCAACTAAGAATTAAAAATAATAAAACCCACTCTTAAAATTAAGAAATGCTTATAAATGGTCTACTTTATCTGGATGCTATTCTGAGGCCTGGAGGAAGTAGCAATGAGTGAAACAGAGGAGTCTCTGTTACCAGAGGCCTGGTGAACTAGGGGAAAAAATGCAAAGGCTTGTTCAATGTCATATGGCATTCAGCTCAGTTCAGTCGCTCAGTCGTGTCTGACTCTTTGTGACCCCATGAATCACAGCACGTCCAGCCTCCCTGTCCATCACCAACCCCCGGAGTTCACTCAGACTCGTGTCCATCAAGTCAGTGATGCCATCCAGCCATCTCATCCTCTGTCGTCCCCTTCTCCTCCTGCCCCCAATCCCTCCCAGCATCAAAGTCTTTTCCAATGAGTCAACTTTTCGCATGAGGTGCCCAAAGTACTGGAGTTCAGCTTTAGCATCATTCCTTCCAAAGAAATCCCAGGGCTAATCTCCTTCAGAATGGACTGGTTGGATCTCCTTGCAGTCCAAGGGACTCTCAAGAATCTTTTCCAACACCACAGTTCAAAAGCATCTGTTCTTCAGAGCTCAGCGTTCTTCATAGTCCATCCATACATGACTATTGGAAAAACCATAGCCTTGACTAGACAGACCTTTGTTGGCAAAGTAATGTCTCTGCTTTTGAATATGCTATCTAGATTGGTCATAACTTTTCTTCCAAGGAGTAAGTGTCTTTTAATTTCATGGCCACAGTCACCATCTGCACTGATTTTGGAGCCCCCCAAAATAGTCTGACACTGTTTCCACTGTTTCCCCATCTATTTCACATGAAGTGATGGGACCCGATGCCATGATCTTCGTTTTCTGAATGTTGAGTTTTAAGCCCACTTTTTCACTCTCCTCTTTCACTTTCATCAAGAGGCTTTTTAGCTCCTCTTCACTTTCTGCCATAAGGGTGGTGTCATCTGCATATCTGAGGTTATTGATATTTCTCCTGGCAATCTTGATTCCAGCTTGTGTTTCTTCCAGTCCAGTGTTTCTCATGATGTACTCTGCATATAAGTTAAATAAGCAGGATGACAATATACAGCCTTGACGTACTCATTTTCCTATTTGGAACCAGTCATTAGAGAGTTGAAAATTAAAGCAACAGGGTTTCATACACATCTATTAGCAGGCTAAAGTGCAAAACACTGGCAACACCAAATGCCAGTGAGGATGTGGAGCAGTAGGAATTCTTACTCATTGCTGGTGGGAATGCAAAATGATACAGTCACTTTGGAAGCTAACCATATTTTTACCATGCCTGCCTGCCTGCCTGCTAGGTCACTTCAGTCGTGTCCAGCTCATTTCAACCCTATGGATCATAGCCCACTGGGCTCCTCTGTCCATGGGATTCTTCAGGCAAGAAGACTGGAGTGGGTTGGCAGGCCCTCCTTATTCCTGACATATGATCCAACAATTGTGCTCCTGGGTAAGTTCAAAATTGTGCATAAAAGGTGCCAATCTGACTGAAAATCAGTCACTCAGTCATGTCCAAGTATTTGAAACCCTATGGACTGTAGCCCACCTGACTCCTCTGTCCATGGAATTTTCCCAGCAGAAATACTGGAATGGGCTGCCATTTCCTCCTCCAGGGGATCTTCCCGAGCCAGGGATTGAACTCTTTTATCTCCTGCATTCACAGGTGGATTCTTTACCACTGCACCACCTGGGGAGCCAAGTTGAAAATAATAGCCATGTAAAAACCTGCACCCAAATGTTTATAGAAGCTTTATTCATAATTGCTAAAAATTGGAAGTAACCACAATATCCTTCCATAGGTGAGTGGATTAAAAAAAAGAAAAAAAAAAAACTGTCATCAATTCATACAATGGAATGTGGTTCAGTGATTTTTTTTTTTTTTAATAAGCTATTAAGCCACCACAGAAGAAGGAAATGGCAACTCACTCCAGTATTCCTGCCTGGAGAATCCCATGGACAGAGGAGCCTGGCGGGCTACAGTCCACGGGATCGCAAAGAGTCGAACACGACTGAGTGACTAAGCACACAAACCACAATGGCATGAGGGAATCTTAAATGCATACTGCTGAGTAAAAGATGCCGATCTGAGAAGACCATGTACTGTATGATTCCAACTGCATGACATTCTGGGAAAGACAAAACTGTGAAGACAGAACAGAGGTCAGCGGTTACCAGGGCTTTGGGGGAAGGAGAAGAGATGAGTGGGTGGAGCGCAATGAGTTTTAGGGCAGGGAAACTATTGGTCTGATACCGTAATGGTGGATACTCTAGTGTAAGCGATGGAGTTTGTGGGACCTCCCTGTTACTTTCTGCTCAGTTTTTCTGTAAATCTTAAGCTGTTCTAAACTTAAAACCTATTCATTTAAAAAGGCATGATATGTTGGATAATGATGTGTGCAATGAAAGATTAAAGCAACACATAGGTACAGAAGTAATAGTTTGGTGGGGTGTGTGTATGTGTGCAAACTATTTTATTCTTTAGGTTAGGGATGACCTCACTGATGATGTGACACTTGAGAAGTCTTAGAAAAGTGATGGCGAAAGTCATACAAACTTCTGGTGGGGAAAAAGAAAGAAACCCTTACAGATCAAGGGAAGCAATTGCAAAGGCCCTGTGGCTGATTATGTGTTTGATGTGTTTGGTGTCAGTGTGGCTGGAGTGGATGAGCTTGAAGAGGACAGCAGGGGTCGGGGAGGACCATGTCATAGAGCAACTTGCTGGTCACTATGGAGAATCAGGACTTTACCCTGAGTGAGATGGGAGCCCCTGGGGGTTGGAGAGCAGAGGAGAGACACCATTTGATTTATTTTTAAGAAAATTCCTCTTGCTGTTGTGAGAACAGACTGTAGTGGGGGCAAGACTGGGACAGAGAGACCTGATTTAAGTCCCATGGGCTTGGCGGGAAGACGTGTCATAGCTAAGCCCAGAAGCAAGATCATGTAGACATTTGAACCTATGATCCATTAAATAACAGGAGACCCTGGGGCCCAGTGCAGCTGGGAGAATTCTAACTTGGGCATGTGTGTATGCCAGCTCACTTCAGTCATGTCCAACACTTTGCAACCCTATGAACTGTAGTCTGCCAAGCTCCTCTGTAGGTGGGGTTCTCCAGGCAAGGATACTGGAGCTGTTTGCCATGCCTTCCTTCTGGGGATCTTCCTGGCCCAGGGATTGAACCCATGTCTCTTATGTCTCCTGTATTGGCGGGTGGATTCTTTACTTCTAGTGCCACCTGGGAAGCCCGGCAAACTCACGGGGGACCCTAATTCTCAAGAGAGGTTTAGAAGCTAAGGAGTTGGGAGTATCCTGGTGAAGCCACTCTGCCTGTTTCTCAACGTTCCCAGGCTAGGGTTTCTGCTTGTTAAGTCTCATAATGTCGATGTTCAGATTGGGCCTTAACTCATTTCCAAGGAGCATCCAAATTCTGTGCCCCTGGAATGGTCTGGATATATTCATGGTGTCTTTTGTGATTGAAGACCCAAGATCTAAGTTCTGCCCGTAGTTTTTTTGTATTCATTAACTAAATTTAATCTTCATAAAAATCCCATTATGAGGCCCTACTGACAAGCGTAAGGAACCACAGACCCAGAAAGGTTAAATGTCACAAAGTCATCTAGTAATCAACAGCACACAGACCTACCTGATCCTGAAGCCCGGGCCCGTCCTGAGACATGCAGAGATAGACTAGTAGAAAAAACTGAACATCCCAACTGACCCACTCACCACATAGCCTTGGGGTTTAATTCCAGAGTGGAAAATGTGAAAGACAAACATTTCCACGTAAGACCTCCCTCTTTTCTTTGACTATTTGATATCCTCTTTCAAAGTGGGTTTGGGAAAAATGGTGGAGGGAATGAGGAGGCGCGGGTTGGAGAGGAAGAGTTTAGAGGGCAGGAGAGTGAAGCATGTCCAGAAGGGGGGCAAGTTTGGGTGTTTCTTTACTTCTCACTTACTGTTTCTAAGTGGCTCCCAAGGTGTGGAGGCTACAGCTTATAAGGACAAAGAAAAGCCATGTGCTTCTTAAAAGCTGGAAGCTTGTGGGGGCCTTCTGGTTCCTGAAGCTTTTCCTAGGCAGGGATTTAGACCAGGTAACGGAATCAGGCTGGGTGGAGGGTTGGGTCACTGCTGTGGTCCCCAGCAGGCTGGCTCTCTGAGCCTCGTCCCAGCTTCCTCACCCCCACTATTGAGTAGAAGAGCCTTCTCCAACCACAGCAGCTGAGCGGGTTTGCTTGGGGAAGGTTCCCCATTTCCAGATGCAATGATAAATGGAGGTTTGGGTGGAGAAGGATGTCAAAGAGACCCCTTGCTGACTGATGACTCTGTGGTCATTAATGTTCACATCCACGGGCCATTCACCAGCTGAGTCATAAACTCCAAAAGCAGAAATGCTGGCTGGATCCAAACAGTATGTCTGTGACAGAGAGGGAAGCTGGCAGAAGACGGTGTTGACTTTATTGCTCCTCCCCGGATCCTGAGGCCATTTTAATTAGCTTTCAAACAGCGTTTGTACTCGTTGGTCTTTGAGCTTGTTCTTACAGCTACACACACCCATCCACACATAATCCCGGTTTAATGAAACCAGAAGAACATCAAAACCACTATATTGTATCAGTGTCTCATTAAAATGGACATCTCTTGCTCTGTAGTTCATTAATATTTTTAATTATTTAAAGGGAAATTTCCACACACTGTTGTGTTGGTGAATAGAGGTCAAGTTTTTGTTTTTGTTTTTAATAAACAAGAACGGTTGTTTTCTAATTTTCAAAATAAGCTGCCAAGGAAGGAAAGGCTGTGACTAGCTTTGAATATATCAGATTCCTGGTATAATTGGTTGTGTTTTTCAAAATATACTGCTAATATTTGGAGTGACTTTATACATATTTATGGGGGCGAGGGGTGGCAGGAGCCACACTAGGGGACTGGTGGGGAAATGAAAGGATATCCAATTAGCTGTGGGTGGAAATTAATTGTGTAGTCCTATAGAAATGGCCAAACTGTTGAATCACCAATCTAAAAGAAAAATGACAATAACAA